>VIAB01059766.1:0-10148 GCA_009801035.1 Oophaga pumilio | reverse complement strand
GTGAAATCCACGAGAAGGGCAGACTTCAAGCTGCAGAATGGCATAATGTATTGAAAAGGAAAAAAGGGAAGTTAATTGATGACAGTTACTGACAGATGCAAATGTGTGGTACAAGGTGACAGTAGACTTGCATCATTTAGGAGGTACAGAAGGATATGTGAATAAGCCAGTAAATGATTTTTATGTGTACAAGATAGGAAAAGGTGCTAAGCCATCAGCACCCCCCCATATGGTGAGGGGAAATATTGGACATGCAGTCTGTTCTCAGCAGAATCAGTGGTATAGGGACACTTGTGCAACATGTGGTGCCTCCCGCCCCTCCCTACAGGGAGACAGCATCATTGCTCCAGCCATGCCCTCACAGGCAGCACCAAGGGGGAGGATCCTCCTCTACCACTCCCTCCTCCATCCTCCTCCTCTCTGCCACACCTTTCTCCTCCCTCCTCCTCTTCACACCTCTCTCCTCCTTCCTCACACCTTTCTCCTCCCTCCTCCTCCTCTCTGCCACACCTTTCTCCTCCCTTCCTCTTCACACCTCTCTTCTCCTTCCTCACATCTTTCTCCTCCCTCTCTGCCACACCTTTCTCATCCCTCATCTTCACACCTCCCTCCTTCTTCTTCTCCACACCTCTCTCCTCCCCTATCACACCCTTCTCCTCCTTTTCTAGAACTCCCTCCTTTCTCTCCTCCCACTATATCACACCCTTCTCATTCTCCCTCACACCTCCCCTCTCTTCCTCCTTTTCCTTCTTTGTTACCAGCTGGGCCAACGCCCAATCAAAGCAATGTGGTATCCCTGAATCCAGTGCTTACAGCACAAGGCACATTCTATGTCCCAAGCACAGTCCAGCCACTGCCTGTCATGATATCAGGAGAGGAAAGTGAAAACCTCCCTACACAAAACACTGCAGTGAGACCCCAGATACAGCAGCTGGCAGAGCCCACAGCTCAGGGTGTAGGGGTAGGGGGAGAAGCTGCAGACCCTGATGAGGGACCTCAGTACCGAACAGAGCTGCCAAAGTTTACACCCTCATGGAACTATAACCGTAATCCACTGCAGCTTCAGCAAGGAGAGGCAGCATACTCATGCAGAAAGGCAACTTCAAAGTCCAGATATCAGCCAGGGCATGACTCAAACATGCAGTATCATAACTTCTCCTCTGAAGAAGATGACAAAGTAACATCATATATGCTGCCCAGTACTAGGATAAGAAACCCACAAGCACCAAGAAGGCAGGGGAAGATAGAGGCACCACCATTACATTATGTGCACTTCACCCCTGGTCAGGTGACCAGTATTCTGAATAATCTGCCAGATTCAGAAATGCACCCCATGCCATTTTACAGAAGAATGCAGCAGAACCAGCGAACATATTCAGCAACTTGGAATGATCTCTGGGCCGTAATGGAAATAAAGGCATGTGATGCATTCTGGCCAATCATGAAAGAACACTTCAAGCTTCCAGTAGAATTAGATGTGCACGCCTGTGAGTCAAGACCAAAGCTAATTGAACAACTCAGAGAGTGGGCCAAAGGCAGACTAGCAGGACAAGCTCTCAGTCTACATGACATGAGCCAGGACAAGACAGAGTCTGTGGAGAAGTTCCATGGCAGAGTGATGCAAGTGTTTCAAGATTTGGGCTTCGCCTTTGTGCACGTGCTCAGAGAACCAATCAGGAAACCACTGATAGTAGCCAGGCCTGGGTACAGGTCAATAGCAATGGACTCCCTGCTCACAGTAGCAAAAGGGATTGAATCCCAACCAGGAGTGCAGAAGACAACCCCCCTGATAGTGGCCACAGACCCAGATGAACAACCACAGTATAAGGACAGAAGAAACGTCAAGTGTTACTACTGTGGCAAGCCTGGCCATTTCCGGAACCAGTGTAGAGCACCTCCACAACCCAAGACTTTCAATCTTATAATCCGGACCAAAAAACACCAAAATGGTGTAATACAGGATATAAGCAGAGTATAACATGCAGAATATATGAAAATCAAATAAAGGAAAATGCACTACTCAAATTAGAAAAATACAAATTTATTGAGATAAACAATCAAATATTAAAATGTACCAAGTATGGCAGTGGAAAACCGACTAAGCAGGGAACAAGGTAACACTAGGATACAAGCACTAAAAGGGTGCCATATATAATAGTGGTGATACAGGGACCAAATGTAAAGTGCATAAAGTGACTAGCCACAATAAATGACCATGTAAAAAAAGGGATATACAAACATCAAAGTCAGGACTAGAGTAAACCAATAGCACAATAAAGTCCAAAATATCAGTTGGAGCAACGAATAAGTGGCCCAGCTTGAATACCTGAGTGTGACGCGTTGGGGTGGCAGGGACGCGGTCACACTCAGGTATTCAAGCTGGGCCACTTATTCGTTGCTCCAACTGATATTTTGGACTTTATTGTGCTATTGGTTTACTCTAGTCCTGACTTTGATGTGTGTATATCCCTTTTTTTACATGGTCATTTATTGTGGCTAGTCACTTTATGCACTTTACATTTGGTCCCTGTATCACCACTATTATATATGGCACCCTTTTAGTGCTTGTATCCTAGTGTTACCGTGTTCCCTGCTTAGTCGGTTTTCCACTGCCATCCTTGGTACATTTTAATATTTGATTGTTTATCTCAATAAATTTGTATTTTTCTAATTTGAGTAGTGCATTTTCCTTTATTTGATTTACAACCCAAGACTTTGCCCAGAGGAACAAGTCAAGGAGCAAACAAAGAAAGTAGTGAAGAACCTTGTCGATAGGACACGGGGAAGCCAGATCCGCAAAACACCACGCTACTAATCTGTAAAAGTCCACCAGTGGGACCTATACCCCAAATTACCCTGAAAGTGGATGGTGTTGTCAGATCTTTTCTTGTGGACACTGGTGCAGCCAGAAGTGTGATGAGACATGTGGAACTCCCCGACCCCAACTGCCTGTCAGAGTCCTCTGTGTCCTGCGTGGGGATTGATGGTCAAGTCAGACATTTCCAGCTCACGAAGCCTCTGAGCATGTGGACTCAACCAGGACACACTGTCCTATCCCAGTTTGTTGTGTCTAAGACATGCCCCCTTAATCTGCTGAGAGGAGACCTGCTACAGAGCTTAAGGCGACCATAGTGTTCCAGGAAGATGGGACTGTGACACTTTCTTCACCTCTGACCCAAGAAAAGTCAATTATGCTGGAAGCCCTGCAGGAGCCCCAAACACCCGCTGCAGGCCTAACCCAGGAGGTGCTGGACATAGTACCAGAAAGCCTATGGTCCAAGGGACCCCAGGATGCTGGGAGACTCCAAGTCGCGCCAGTGCGGGTGTCACTCAAGCCAGGTACACCGTACCCTCGTAAGGCCCAGTATCCCCTGCCCATAGCCCAAAGTCAAGCTGTCTCTGATCAACTAAAAGTCTTCCTGGAAATAGGTGTCATCATTCCCTGCACGTCAACTTGCAACACCCCACTCTTCGCAGTGAAGAATGACTCAGAAAGGAGAACCAGCTAAGTACAGAATGGTGCATGACCTGAGGGCTGTGAACGAAGCTACGGTATTTGAAACTCCAATTGTGCCAAATCCGCACATTCTGCTCTCAAATGTGCTAGCCACAGCAACAGTGTTCACAGTGATCGACCTGGCCAACGCCTTCTTCAGTGTTCCCCTTCACCAGGATGACCAGTTCCTGTTTGCCTTCACGCACCAAGGAGAGCAGTAAACATGGACAGTGATGCCTCAAGGGGCTCAGAACAGCCCTTCACAGTTCACCAAGGCTATGTCTTCCATCATCGCCAACTGGATTACAGACCATGCAGAAGTCGTACTTCTACAGTACGTGGATGACCTTCTCCTTTGTGCAGCTGATGCCGATACCTGCATGGCCCATTTCTTGCTTGTCTCTCCTACTCTACCTGGAGAAACAGCAATGCAAAGTCTCGAAGAACAACGTCCAGTGGTGTCAGAAGCGAGTTACGTTCTGGGGACACTGTATTGCCCACTAGATGAAACACTTGACAGATGACCGGAAGGTGTTGTGAATGTGCTAGAAATGAATTCTGAGCAGAAGCTCCCTCTGGTGGTTACAAACAGTACTGAACTATCCAATGAAGATTGTGAAGATTGGCGATCAGGTGTTACTGACTGGTCTTATATAAGGGAGGTTCCCTCCCATCAGGGTTGCCGGTGATCAATTGTTCTGGTCTCATCTTTGATTCCTGTTCACTTTGTAGCTTGCTGTTTCGTGCCTGCATCTTCTGCTAACAGATAAGACATTTTCTTCTTTTAGTTTTTCGTGCTTGCTTTTTGCATTTTGTCCTGCACTTCTGTGGGGGTCTGCCGGGTCCCCTCCGGGGGCTCTCAGTTTAGTTCGGCCACTGTTGTTTGTTCATTTGCCTTTTACAGTTTTTTCAGTGGCTGCTGTTTAGTTTTTGTTACACCAGAGAACTAATTTAGGTGGTAGAAGTCGTGTGATCTCAGGTGTTTTTGTAATTAGTAGAGTTGGTACTTTTCAGGGTTTTTTGGGATTGCAGTAAGTGTCCTTCCTATCCTTTTCTATTTAGGAAGTTTGGGCCCCAACGTTTGCTCATACTATTTTCTGTCTGTGTCTGTATTTCCCCTTGTCTAACCGCCATTACATGTTTGGGGGCTTTCTATGTTCTTTGGGGATCTGCTCCGGGGCAGATAGTTTTCCTCTTTCTGTCTTTAGGTGTAGTTAGCTTCTCAGGCTGTGACGAGGCGTCTAGGACCAACTTAGGTACGCTCCACGGCTGCCTTTAGTTGTGGTGGTTAGTCAGGGTACTGCAATCCCATAGAATCCAACCTCTCTGGTGTATTTCCTTTTTTGCCTGCTCTACTCAGCTACCAAATCATAACAGGAAGGCCACTGTGGAGAAGATGGCTCCCCCAACAACACCAAAGACACTGCAAGCCTTCCTTGGTCTGGTGTTGTATTGCAGAGCCTGGATTACTGATGCCTCAGTTCTAATGCAGCCTCTGTACAATTGCATCAACGCAACCCCGTTCCTTCTGTCGGATGCAGCTTTCATCTCATTCAGGAAACTGAAAGACTCCGTAGTCTCAGCGCCAGCACTAGGCCTGCCTGACTACGAGAAGCCCTTCTGTCTTTACCTAATGGAAAAAGAAGGTCATCCTACTGGTGTCCTGACACAGACTCACGGGGGAAAACAGAGACCTTTGGGCTACTTCTCAGCCCGCCTGGATCCAGTTGCAAGAGGAGCACCCTCCTGCATGAGAGAAGTATTTTCAGCACAAGCCCTCTTGGACAAAACTGTTGACATCATTCTTGGACATCCACTGGAAATTCTCGCTCCATACGACATCTCAGCAATCCTCAATCAAACCCAGCCAAAACATCTCTCCACTGCTAGGCATCTTCGCCTCCAGTGCTCTCCGCTTTTGCCTGACAATGTCACCATCTCCAGATGCACAGTCCTCAACCCAGCCAGTCTACTCCCACTCCCAAGGGGGGATGCGGATATGGACTCTTCAGAACAAAATCTGCAGGATACCTTTCACAGGGATCTGGATTTGCTCCGTACTGACGACCATGATTGTTTCAGCATCATGCAACAGGAAACAGCAGGGTTACCCAATGTGGTGGACGAGCCACTGACCAACCCAGAGTTGATCCTCTACGTGGATAGCTCCAGATTCGCAGATGATGAAGGAAGATTCCACACTGGAAGTGCAGTGACCAGCAATCAAGAAATCCTGTGGTCCAGAAGCCTGTCAGCCCAGGAAGCAGAACTGATAGCGCTGACGAAGGCCTGCCAGATGGCGAAAGGCAAAACTGCGAACATTTACACTGACTCCAGGTACTCGCATGGCATACCACACGACTTTGGACACATCTGGGCTGCGAGGGACTTCATCACAGCAAGCGGGACAACCGTGAAGCATCATGGAGCCAACAAGGACCTGCTGGATGCACTCCAACTTCCAAGAATGGTGGGAATTTTGAAAGTCAAGGCGCATGGAAAACTGAATACAGAAGAGGCACGAGGCAATAACATGGCGGACATGGCAGCCAAAGAAGCGGCCAAAGGAAGACAACATGGAGAAGTGGGAGAGGTTGTAGAGCCGGACGACTACTACATGGCGATTGAAGATAAGAGACCTGACAAAATGACGTCCTGGGATCTGTTCAAGAAATTGCAAGACCAGGCTCCACAGGAGGAGAAGGAAAGCTGGATGTGGAATGGAGCAACACATGAAAGAGGGCAGGGTATACGCAATGGACTTCAAACCCTGCCTACCACGAAGTATGTACCCTATAGTGGTTCAATGGGCACATGGACCCACACACAGATCAAAGACATAGATGAATGATCCGATTGATGCTTACTGGTTCGATCCAGGGATCTCCACCCTAACAGCCAAATTCACCAGCAGCTGTCTGACTTGCGGCAAATGGAACCCTGGACGTGTGGAAAAAGTCCCCCCACATCATCTTGCCAGACCACTCTACCCCTTCCAGAGGATCCAGATAGACCACATCCAGATGCCACCAAGTGGAGGATTTGAGTACGCCCTTGTGGTCGTAGATGTGTTCTTAGGATGGCCAGAAGCTTTCCCAGTGAGGAACCAGTCAGCAAAGACTACTGCAAAGAAGCTACTTTCAGAAATAGTGTGCAGATACGGGGTTCCAGAAGTGATAGAGAGTGATCAGGGACCCGCATTCACAGCAAATCTGACAAGAGAGATCTGGTCAGCAGTAGGGTCAGACTTAGGCCTACACACTCCCTACCACCCCCAAAGCAGCGGAAAAGTAGAAAGACTAAACGGGACACTTAAGAACAGGATGCTGAAAGTTGCCCAAGAGATACGCAAACCATGGAATGAGACACTCCCAATTGCACTGTTTAGTGTGAGGCACACTCCTAGGGGCCCAGAAAAGCTGTCACCATATGAAAATTTGTTTGGGCCTAGCCCCAGGTTAGGGGTATTCTTCCCTCAGCAGCTGACCATGCAATATGATACCTTGTCTGCTTATGTGATCGAATTGACCAAAAAGCTTGCTGATGTCCATTCTCGAGTTTTCTCTTCATTGCCAGATCCACTGACGGTACCTAGTACGCACTCCTTGAAGCCAGGAGACTGGGTGTTGGTGAAGAAGTTTAAGAGGAGAACACTCGATCCCAGATTTGATGGTCCCTTCCAAGTGCTGCTGACGACACCAACCTCTGTGAAACTAGAGGGAAGGCCCACTTGGATCCACGCATCGCACTGCAAGAAGGCTCCCGTACCAGAAAACACACCCAAGCCAGAATGATTTTGTATATTCTCTGTGATACAGTTTCTGGGTGTTGGAGGAGCACCACATATGGGAGATATCACCAAAGATGGTGATTACACAATTTTCTGGTATGACACATCAGTCCACATAATCACATACCTGTTTGATTACTGTGATGTCGTACACTGCTCACCCACACTGCTGGACAGACTGGGAGATGGGGACCAGTATATTTGTGTTGTGGATGACCACTGGGGAGACAAATGTGCTCACTGGGGAGCTGCAGCATGGAACACTTGAGAAAGGTGTTGATACAAACCTAAGTCAGCCCTAGACAGAAAAGACAGCAATGGCAAATCACTGATTGACCGCATGAGCCTTACAAAGCAAACATTTGTGAAAGGGTGCGAAACCAAGGGCAAATGCAGCCGGCTCATACTTAGCATCGTGAACCCATCCCCAGGTGATGCAGGTACATATTAAGTAGCACTTGGTCAACAGATAAGCGCCGTCCTCCAGTACAGTACTGGGGAAAATTCAAGCTGGCAAACATAGCTGACAAACCAAAAGAACCTCAACAAATCCCCAGCAACAAAAAGGTACTGGCAGACCCAACCTATGAGGAGACCCTTGCAGTAGAGACGGGATTTGCTGAAACCAATTTCTGGCTAGAATGGGTAAAATACACAGCCCAACAGCATAATGGGAGTGGCTGCTTTGCATGTGATGGTGCCAGACTCCACTTAGGCACAGTACCACTTAACGTCCCAACAGGCCTGTATCCTCAGTATATACACTAACTCATCCGATTCATCATCCTGTGAAAACTGGAAGGCCAAGTATCCACTCATGGTTAAAGATACGCCCCCTGGAACAGGAATAACAATCTACCCTGGTGATTACACCTGTTACACACGCACTGGGACAGGTAGAAATGTGAAAAACTTCACTAAGGGGTTTTGCTCAAATTTCAGTACCACCACTGTTAATCTAATCAATCATGTGGTTTCCCTGGGTGACATTTACTGGATCTGTGGAGATATGAAAATACGTAGTAGGCTAGGAGGTGTTTGGGTAGGCCAATGTGCCCTGGAAAAAGTCCTAATGCCTTTCCATCTTTTTCCTTACACCCATGTCCCCTCACCCAGTGCCCGAGGGAAAAGACCAAATAGAGAAAATGTTCCTAAAGGCAGCTTTGACCCACATGTCTATATAGACACCATAGGTGTGCCAAGGGGGGTACCTGATGAGTTCAAGGCCAGAGACCAAGATAAGGCCGGATTTGAGTCACTACTGCCAATGATAACTGCATACATATTAGTCCTTAATACCTAAATACCATAGGTTTCACTCCGTATTAAATCACAATGCCTCAGAGCCATAAAAATAAATTTAAACAGCACAAGGAGTGTATGAAAAAATAATACCAACTTTATTCATAACCAGACGATAGTATATAAAATCACAAAACTATATGCAGATGGATGCCTCAAAGCAAACTAGGAAGACGCATGCAGCCAGGTTGGTCACAAATAATACCACAATATATACACATAGACGCTACATGATATCTCTAAAGACAGCAAAGACAGAGTTAATTTGCACTCAATTAGTCTGGCAATTCTAATAGTCATTAATAATATATAGACGCAATACAATATTCACATCTCAACATTAACAATAATTTTTTTAGACTATAAGTTGCCAGTAATAGTTCAAACGTTTAGCTGTCGAAGCCATGAGATCAAATAAGTGCACAAAAACAATCATAGTACCTGTGGTAAGTGACCGCGCTGCTGCGACCCACCCGACGCGTGTTTTGCCTGTTCTTCTTCCGGGGGCGTGTCTCATTGGGAGGCAGGGAGCCATTATATACACCCAGTGACCTATCAGAATCGGCATTGCCGATGATATAATCAAAAATGCCTTCAGTGAACATCTCTCACAACCGGGATTCTGCGGCGCATTCTTCACCTGAGAACACTCCTATAGAGAACCACCAACTTCCGGACAATGGGACGTGTGCGTTCCACACAGCTGATCGCTGGGCGGAAGTTACGCGTCACCATTCAGCTGCCGGGACTGGGAGATTCGGAGTGATCCAGGCAGCGCATGCGCACTGAACCCAGCTGGGATGATAGAAACAAAAGTGTTTACGCAAGTGCTATGTGGAATAGCAATACAGGTGATGTATTCCAAACATTCAACCGCACAACCGTGCTGAAGAACATCATGAATACAGCAGTATAAAGTGACAATGTGCATCAGCTCATAAAGTGACATTATGTCCTACTTTAGGCTGCAATAAGAGTGACGACGTGCAATAAAAAAATAAAAATAAATGTGAAAAAATAAAAAGAATACAAAATAATAATAAGGATAGAATGGTGTATATAGCACATATATAGCGCATATGCTTTTCAAAAATTTCCCTGAATTAATGCCATTTATTATGACATGTGGTGATCATGTGTACCTTACCATATCTTTCTCCATCCTGCGTCTGTGTATCTCGTCCATAGAGAAGATCGTTTCTCGATGTATTCAAGGCTCGCCGATACCCTCTCCTAATGTTTCTTTTACTATAGCCTCTTTCCTGATATCTCCGACATAAATCCCTAGACTGAGATTCAAAATCATCGGAACTTGTACAAATTCTCTTAGCCTTGAATACATCGAGAAATCATCATAATAAATGGCATCAATTCAGGGGAAATTTTTCAAAAGCATTGGAATGCGCTATATACAGATCCCATTTTGAGAAAAATTCTTCCCGAGAAACCAACGATAGTGGCCAAAAGATCCAAAAATCTGCGAGACCTACTAGTGCATATTTTATATGATCCAACAGGAGAAACGTGCACAAATGGACAGCGATATTTTTTTCTTATCTA
>VIAB01059763.1:0-10149 GCA_009801035.1 Oophaga pumilio | reverse complement strand
TTTTCTCTGGTGGGCCCAAGGTGCTCCAGTCCGACGCTGTCCACTGGACATATTCATGTTGAGGCATGTAATGACAAAAAATTTTTTTCTTGAAGTCTTCTAACTTTCTCATATAATCAACAAAACATTGATCCCTTATCCGAGACCAAGACAAACCAATTTATCCTGCTAGCTGAAGTAATATACTATTGCAGGTTCAACGGGTCATTAGACCGAGAAAACACAGATGAAGAGGATATGTGGATATTCTGCGCTGCTGGTATACCCTTATGATAGATCCAAGTCCAGACAGCAGGCATTAACGGTTTTTCTTTATTCGGTCAACGCATTTGGAAGTACTACTAACTTCTCCATCAGGTTTTTTTGTCCTGATGAAGAAGTCTGTTATCACTTCGATTAAAGAAACATGGAAAAAAGTGGAACAACTGATACAACAGATTACACACAATAATATAAGACTCTCTTCACAATTAACAATTCTAGCAATAGGGATAAATGATATACCGAAAGAAAATATCTATATAGTGTCATATATAATAATGGTAACAAAACAATTAATTGCATCCCATTGGAGAAGGAAAGATCCTCCAAAAATAGAGGACATCATAGAAAGAATGGCTACACATAATGTGTACGAATTTAATCACGCCATAAGACACAATAGATTTCCCAAATACTCAAAAAATTGGGCCCCCTGGAATAAGGAATTTACAACACCATTCACCTAGTCCCCTCTAATCACACGAGAGAAGTCCTCGGGTGGCTGACAAGGATCCCTCCTTTGCAATGGGAGAATTAACAATTGCAAAAGAAATGTAGGCTTGGAATGCAAGAATTTGTTTTATTAAGTGTAGAATTATTAGAAACATAATTAGAAGTAAATATATTGTGTGTTATTGGTGGATATAAAGTTGGTATTGTTAATAATAGGTAATAGTATGTTTATAACTGTTTAAACAGATAAATTTATTGTTTTTTTTTGTTTGTTTTGTTTTTTGGGGAAAATGGACTATACAGCATTTACTCCTGTTTTTATCCTAGATTTGGATATACCCATTACTTTACCCTTCTAACCCCACCTCCTTGCCCTTCCCCTGCCTGTCTCTCCCATTACAATAAATAATATGTCTTTAGTATAGTAAAATATTGAGAGAATATATACTTAAAAGATCAAAGTGATATGCCACATGCGCAGCTTGTTATTGTAGTTTAAAAATATATTTTTTTTCTTTTTGGAAAAATAAATAAAAATCTATTGAAACAAGAAGAAGTCTGTTATCTACTGCTGGATATCCTGTTTTTAAAGAGAACCTGTCAGGCTATTCATGCAGTCCAAACGGCGGGCAACATGAATTGTATCCAGGCTTAATGAATGGAGCCAGATACAATAGCATGTAAAAGTTTAGGCAACCCTGGTCAAAAATTACTGTTATTGTGAACAGTTAAGCAAGTTGAAGACGAAATAATCTCTATAAAAGATAAAGATGGCACATTTCCTTTGTATTTTACACAAAAAAAATATACATATAGTCATTTTTTACATTTTTAAAATTACAAAAAGGAAAATGGGCCGTTGCAAAGTTTTGGGCATCCTTGAAGATTTGTGTGCTCAGATAACTTTGAAAGAGTTGTCACGCTAGGTGAGGGAGCAACTACGTGCTCAACAACAGGAAGAGGGTGGCGAAGCCCATACACTAGGAAAAAGGGGGGAGTGGAAACCCCTAGGCAGATCTGACAACACCCTGACTCCCCTAACGTCCCTAAATAGATTCTGTACCTATCGCCGAGCAGGAGCCTAATCCCTAACTGCCCCTAGCGATAGGCCCTGGATAGGGGGTAAGGGGTGAGCGTAAGTCATCCCTCACTACACCTAAAGACAAAATGGGTAAAGAAACAGGGAATGCACTTAGCTTGCAAAAACACAAGAGAGATCAAGCCAAAAATCCTCCAAGAAGACACTAGTCGTCTACTAGCACTTCCAACCGGGACAGAGGAAAATATAGCTACCACCAGCACCTTACTGAAGAGACTAAAGGTATTTAATTATCCTGCTAGGGGGTGTCAATCAGTAGCAGAAGGTGGAGGTCACTACTATGTCCTAGGAGGAGAAGGATATCACTCCACAACAGAGATGCAAATATCAAGAAGGTGCTTGCACAGCCAAGCGCAATTACCTTCTACAGCCGGATCCAGAATGGCTGTCACACCTGATACACCAATGACAATAAAATTCAGCATGCAAAACAACATCTAAACAAGCCTGATGCATTTTGGAAATAAGTCCTGTGGACCGATGGGATTAAAATAAAACTGGAGAAAATGATCAATATGGTATGTATGGAGAAAAAAGGCATAGAATATCACGAAAAGAACATCTCTCCAACCATTAAGCATGGAGGTGGAGCAATAATGTTTTGGAGTTGTGTTTCAGCCAATGGCACATGAATATTTTATGTATAGAGGTAAGAATGGATTCAATGAAATTTCAACAAATTCTTGATGCAAACATAACAGCATCTATAAAAACATTGAAGTTGAAAGTAGGATGGCTTCTACAAATAGATAATAATCCTAAATACACATTAAAATCCACAATAGACTACCTTAAAAGGCACAAGCTGAAGGTTTTACAATGTCTCTCACAGTCCCCTGATCTGAACATCATTGAAAATCTGTGGCAAGCCCTCAAAATAGCAGTGCATGCAAGACGACCCAGTAATCTCACAGAACTGGAAGAATTTTCCAAGGAAGAATGGATGAAAAATCCTCAAACAACAATTGAAAGACTCTTAGCTGACTACAAAAAGCGTTTACAAGCTGTGATACTTTCAAAAGAGGGTGCTGCTAGGCACTAACCATGCAAACAAAATACCCAGTTGCATTCTGGATGCAAACACGTTGCACAAAACAGTGCAACTAATCTCCACAGGGAATAGCCAACTCCAATATAGACATGGGTACAGGAGAAAAAAAAATGGAGTAAACAGGTTAAGAAGAAATTTTGTATTTTTATTATTGTTATTATAAATATATAAATATCACAACGTATGGTGAATAAAGAGCAGACAAACGAGCAGGGTCAGAAATACAGCATAAGCACATGACCACAAGTAATTCATAGTAATGCATAATACATAGTATATGCAGCTAATGCACAGGTAAAGTGTGCCCCAAAGGGAACCATAGGTTCTAATGATAATCTAGCCAACTGTCATTAGGAAACATTCAAAACCCGTGTAGGGGCATAGCGTACCTAAGAAAGGACTAGTGCTGACCCTGGGCCAGATGGCAGGACCCCAATGTGCGTTTCGCATGTTTAGAAAGTGGTGTAAGCTTTTCAGGGGATATAGCTCTGGGATCGCCGTCTGGGTAGACAGAGTGGCACGGAAACAGTTCATTCACAGCAGTACTGGTGCAACTGGCCGCAACCAGTTTTATTAAAGTCCACAGCAAACAGAACATAAAACAAAACCATAAACATAAGACCTGGGCTTGTCCAGCCACTTACTACACTTATATAGATTTCCCTATCTATCCGGGACCAGACTCTACCAGTCTGGGCCAAAACAACACATATGTTCAGCATTTACCAACATGGAGTTTCACAGAGTCTCCTCCTTGTGTCTGAAGGCACCTTCAACGTCCAGACTTGAGAGAGCTCCCCTCCTATTCAGCAGCTATCCGCATGGATTCTTACAGAGACTACTCCTGTGTCCGGGGTACATCGAGCACCCAGACTGAGACAGCTCATATGGTCCTGGAGACTCCTTCTTGTGCCTGGACTCCTTGTCCAGACTAATCGAGCTCTCTGACTGTGCTCCCAGACACCTACTTCTGGCTTCCTAATTATCACTTGAGTGATTTCAGGTTTGAGCTGCAAGTGTGTACTGAATGGAAGGCGTAGTGACCTTTCTCTACCACTAGGTTTACAAAGCCATACATTTCCCTTATACCAGTCAGCAAAGTATCTAGGTGAAATGTACACCCCATTCACTACATATGCTTTCACTGTCTCACAGTGGTCACGAAATGGCATATACTATCCATGTAACCTTTTTGGTAAATATACAGCATGTATTCTAAAAGGAACATTTATTTTACTTGTGAACATTATATTTAGACAGAGTCTTGCTGTTAGCATATGTGCTCATAAATTGTCATACTTTTTTACTTGATGAATTACAGGACTATTGATTTCCTTTGTTTGATATAGACTGAAGCTGGCATGATACTTACATATAATAATTAGCAGTGACTCCTGCAGCAAGTAGTTATTGATTTTTTTTTCCCTTCACTGTTTGAGGTTTGGCAAATGATGTGAGAACACAGGCATCAAAACGTTTGCATCTTGTTTAAAGGCATGTTCTTCTGAAGTTATACCTCCCACACTAAATAAAAAATGTGTCCTTGAAGGGGTCTGGCACCAAAAATGTATTTTCTAAATCTATATAAGTATTACCAGAATTATACTGATTGACTGAATAAATTTAATGCATTTGATGTTTTTTACTTTCACTTAGAAACAGATAAAGGGGTTGTTGACTAGTGGACAACCCATTCTAATAGATCCACTTTGCAGGACAAGAAAAAAGCTGAATACTTACTTGTTAGCTTAGCGCCGCCATTCCTCCGATCCCAGCAGTCACCAAAACAATGTTACGTGACTGGTGCAGCTGAATAAAGCCTTAAAGATGGAAACATAATAACATGGCCTTCTTTAGTAGACATAAACCCTGAGGTAAAGGAAAACAATAAAACTTTGTGAACAGTGTCTGGGAGGTTGTGGTTGCTGGTGCCCAAAAACTTGATCTTCAACCTAAGAATGACAAAACCTCACTTTTGCTTTCTTAACCCCTTAACGACCGCCGACATGCCTTTTAATGGCGGCAGTTAAGGGTATATATGCCTCAGCACCTCTTTTTAACGGCGCTGAGAAATAAGTGCATAGCACCCCCAAGAGTCGGAATTTCTGCCGGGTCTCGGCTACCCCACAGAACATGATTTGGGTTGGTTTTTACCGACCCCAGTATTGCGATCACCGTTATTAACAGGATAACGGCAACCACAAAAAAAAAGTTTGATTTCCCATTTAATTTCTCTCTGATGTGATCGCACATCAGAGGAGAGAGTAATAGTCTCCCCCCATGAAGTCCCCCTGCCTGCGGTGTCTTCTTCCGGGAAGAAAATGGCAGGCGCATTCGCAGTGCGAGCGCCGAGATCTGCAGACCAGCACCCAGCAACAATAGGAAATTTTTCCTATTGGTTCATGTTGATCACTGTGATAGACCCTATTACCGTGATCAAAATAAAAAAAAATCAATCCCCACTTTAACATCCCCTTAGGTTAAAATAAAAAAAATATTTATTTATTAGGGTTAGAGTTGGGGTAAAGTTAGAGTTGGGCTAAAGTTAGGGTTAGGGTTGGGGCTAAAGTTAGGGTTGGGCTAGGGTTAGGGTTGTGATTATAGTTAGGATTACTGTTAGGGTTGGGATTAAGGTTAGGGGTGTGTTAGGGTTAGGTTTGTGGTTAGGGTTATGGTTTGGGTTAGGGGTGTGTTGGGGTTAGGGTTGTGGTTAGGGTTGGGATTAGGGATAGGGGTGTGTTGGGGTTAGGGTTGGAGTTCCACTGTTTAGGTACATCAGGGGTCTCCAAGTGCGATATGGCGCCACCATTGATTCCAGCCAATTTTGTGTTCAAAAAGTCAAACGGTGCTCCCTTCTGAACCCTGCCATGCACCCAAACAGTGGCTTTCCCCCCCACATACGGAGTATTGGCGTACTCAGAAGAAATTGCACAACAAACTTCGTGGTCCATTTTCTCCTGATACCCTTATGAAAATAAAAAAATGATTCCAAAGTAAATTTTAGTGAAAAATGTTCATTTTTTTTTCTTCCACATTGCTTTAGTTCTTGTGAAGCACCTGAAGGATTAATAAACTTTGTGAATGTGGTTTTGCGCACCTTGAGGTGTGCAGTTTTTAGAATAGTGTCACTTTTGGATATTTTCTGTTATATTGAACCGCCAAACTCAGTTCAAATGTGAGGTGGTCCCTAAAAAAATGGTTTTGTAAATTTTGTTGGAAAAATTAGAAATCGTTGGTCAACTTTTAACACTTATAACATCTTAACAAAAGAAATTAACGTATTTTTAGGACTGTAAGAACCACTTTTTCCCTCCAAAAATGTGGAGGAAAATGGGGGTGCATCTTATAGTACGGATGTATCGGTTCTGGCAATGGTGGGGAGGTGGGCGAGCAGTTTCAGTGGAGCAGCGAGTCACAGAGGCTGGAGCTGGCTGCTGCAGCTAACTCCTGTGCCCGCTGCTAAAGAAAAATTAATATTCACTGAATTCCATGTCCATGGCGTGGAAGGCAATGAATATTAATTTCTTTTCAATGGCATCCTGGTATGATTGGCCCCCATTCCGATCCTGGTATGTTTGGTCCCATCCTTTCCTTATTCTGGTATGATTGGCCCCACCCCCATCCTGGTATGCATGGCACAATCAGAAAACATTAAAAAAACAAACCATTACAATTATCTTTCCTGTGCACCCTCGCAGCGTCCTGCTCCGATGCCAGAATCTGCTAATGCTTGTAAGCAGCGCATGGCAGGGACTTCATGTGCTGCTTGCAAGCCGAAGGGCAGCTGCCGGAAAGCTCAATGTTCTGCATGCCGGGACTGTGTGCGCAGAGAGCATTCATTGCTCTCTAACGAGCACAGTGTCAGCTGGAGCTTTCCTGCTGCTGCCGGCGGTCACGTGTGCTGATACTTAAGATAAATGAATATATACCATGGATGAATATATACCAGGATGGTTAGCCATACATACAGGATGTAGGGAACACCTGTCATGATCCAGGCCGGGGTTTGGTTCATGTTATTCTCTGCCCAGTCTGGTCATGCAAGGGTTAACTTTCTTTGCCTCGTTTTGGGAGCTCTGTTTCTATTTCTGTCCGCTGTGGCTGGCAGGCAGTGTCAGTTATAGTTCTGCCTCTGGCTTGAGTGGCTGACCCTGTTATACCCTGATTTGTCCTTTGCCTTTTACATAGGTCCCGTTCCTGCGCTTCCCCTGTGACTTTGCTCGTCCTAGTACTTGCTGTCTGTGTTGTGACCCCTTGTTATTTGACACGGCCTGTCCTCTGACCTGTTTACTGTCTTCCGTCTCTGGCATTCCTGCTTTTGACCGGCTCTGACTTCTGGCTTGTTTCTGACAACGTGTATTGCTGTGACCTCTGGTACTTCGTTTCCTCTCTGTTGCTGACTCGGCTTGTCTGACTACTCTTCTGCCACCTAGTGGCTCTTGCCTGCTGCATTGTGGTGCTACACTGTGAGTGCAACCTCTCCTCCCTCACCAGCTCCCCCTAGTGGAGGTTGCGCTATACTGCACTGCAGAAGCATTAGAACACCTATACAATGAAGGGGGACATTAGTACATAATTGGGGGACATTACCCCTATAACAGTGTCAGCAGTAGATCCCCCCTCCATGGTGGATATTGTGGCGGTTATAGCTGATAATGGCGGACAGTTTGGAGGTTGTATACTAAAGGATGTTTATTTAGGTCATAATATGGATAGATATTTTTTATTCAGGACATTTTCCTGACACTGTTATATTTAAAGGGCACCATTTGGGGATGTGTTGCAGAAGACAGGAGAAGAGGGAATTTGGAAAGAAAAGCTGTGGATGTGAAAAGTCATCATGGCGTCTGGACAAGATGGAGACGAAAAGAAAGAAAAGACACAATCAGAGAAGAGATCACCCATAAGATACCTGTATGTACATGTTTACTTGGTGATACATCTCATCAGTACTGTGGTTCCTGCATGGTCTGCAGTCTGATAAAGACTGATAGCAACTCCCAGCATCTTTTTACTATTGTTAAGGATATACTGGGAGTTGTAGGTCCATAAGATGCAAATATATATGGGCCTGACTTAGGCTTCAGCTAGTAATTTTTTAATTTTTTTTTTTACTATCCCGCCCAATTAACATCGCCGGCAGAAGCGGTCTGTGACTGCTCTGTCCTGTGGAAGAACGGTGCCGTGCATGACAGGCAGGTAAGTAGCAACTACCTGCATGTTAGTGCTTAGACACATTTTTTTGTTTTTTAAAAAGTCTCGGATATACACATTCAGTGTTTGGTCAGTATTTTACCTCAGATTTTTTTTATACGCCAAAATCAGGTGAGGAGCAATCAGAGGAAAAGTATAATAGAAACACGTCACCACTTCTGGATTTATCACCCATTCCTAGTTTTGGCTTTCAAATTTTGATGTAAAATACTGAACGTGTGAACATGGTTTTAAGAGGATAAACATTTTGATGGGAGTGTTTCTTTAAAAACAATCATACGTATCCGTATGCCTTTATCTATAATGCGGTCTGTTTTGTTTCCGTTAGGGCGTCTGCCATATGCTGGACACTTGACAAATGCTGGAAACCAAGCAGCCCCCATTATAGTTAAGTCATATTAGTTTCCATGACGATCCTTGGGTCTGAAATTTAAAATATAGGATGTCAGGGATGAGTATCGCTATTTATTCCTTGCATTGTGTAAATAGTCCACAAACAATGAATAATTCCATATCTAACTTTGAAAATGCACTCTGAGCCTCACCACTAAAGTATATCACTTTTTTTTTTTTACTTTTGCCAGTATTTCTTGGTGAAAAAGAGGGCACTTTAGGGGTCCTTTTACCTTAGTTTACTTGGGTGCTTAGGGTTTATCGATGCTGGGCAGTAGGGGTGTGCGCCATCAGCTTCATCTGCCTAGGGCACCAAAATACCTTGTCCCAGCCCCGAGTGTACAGGATGATGTAGCCTCTGGCAGCAACCCCATATGTTATGTTTAGGTAGCTGAGGAGGCAGGAGCAAAAAACAGCATAGGCAGCCTAACACCAGAGAGGTTGGAAACTAATAGGTTGCAGACCCCTAAACTAACCGCACAACTAGAAGCAGCCGTGGGACGTTCCTACGGTGCCCTAGACGCCTCGTCACAGCCGGAGAGATAGCTATCCCTGAAGATGGAAAGAGGAAAGCTAACTGCCCCGGAGTAGACCCCAAAAGAATAGGAAGCCCCCAGACATATAATGGCGGTTAGACAAGATGAAAATACGAACACAGACAAAAAATAGATTGAGCAAACGCTGGGGCCCAAAACTGTCTAGATAGGACAGCACAGGAGAGAATACTGTCTGCAACCCAGAAAATCCCTAGGAAAAACTCCAACACTTCTGAATCCAAAAATATTGAGACCACACAGTCTTGACCACCTATATCAGATCTCTGGTGTGGACACGTAGCAACCCAGCAGTAAAGTATCACAAGAACTGAGCAAATGAACAAATACAAAAAACGAACGGAGACCAGCCAAAGCCCCCCAAAGGGGACCCGGCTGAAGACAAACAGCAATGCAGCAAAAAAGCAAGGAATTCAAACCACAGTAAAAAAAAACTGAAAGAGACTTATCTGAATGCAAGCAGGAGACAGCAGAAAAGCAAGCTGAATTCCAACCTAGACCAGGAAGAACAATTGATCACCGGCGAGGATCATGGGAGGTCAGCTCACTTATATCAGGCCAGTCCGGCCCACCTGATAACCATTCCTCAGTTGCAGGTGTTGGATTTTTGCTGTTCAACATAGGTTCAATACCCTCAGCAACCTCCAGAGGGAGCTTCAGCTCCGAAGTCATCTCCAACATGTTCACAACACCCATAATAATAATAATAGTTTATTTATATAGCTCCAACATATTCCTTACCATTTTACATGTAAGCATGGGCACGCACAATCAACTGGAATTATTTAGTGTTCTGCTTAGTCCAGCTCTGCAGATGATGTAACACTTATCGCTGTACATAGTGTAATTTCCAATCTGTCAACAACACCTGTTTATCTTCTTTTTTTTTAAATCAGATACATTTTTATTTAACCAAATTCAAGGTACAAAACAATAGAACAAAAATCGCAATGAAAACTATTAACAATGGTCATTAGTTTCAGAAATTCCTTCCCTCCCTTCCCCTTTTTCCCCACCATTGCATACAAGAGCAGCAAATAATGCATGGCGTAACCTAAGTTCAGGATCATCTTCTCTCCTCCCAGGGTGTCCACAGTGTATCAAATGTTCTTATGCTTTTTCTC
>VIAB01059762.1:0-10149 GCA_009801035.1 Oophaga pumilio | reverse complement strand
CGAGTGCCGGCGGCAGTGCCGGGTATTGACATGCGAGACTCCTGTGAGTTTCTTGCATGTCTGACCCCGGCCATACTGTGATTTATACATGGACTTTTGGACCAACCTCCTGTGCATTTTATCCAGTTTGTTTTTTGTTTTTTTGTTGAGTCTTTTTTTCCCTTTTTTATCTATCTTGTGGTAATTGATATCTTGTGGTGTAACTAATAAAATTTGACTTGTTTTCACTATATACGCTGTGTGTCATGATATAGGTTTTATACGTTCAGTTTTTTGGTCAGTATTTTACCTCAGTACGTGTAAGCTAAAACCAGGAGTGGGTGATAAATTCAGAAGTGGTGACGTGTTTCTATTATACTTTTCCTCTGATTGTTACACTCCGGGTTATGACTTACAAATACTGAGGTAAAATACTGACGAAATACTGAAAGTGTGAATGTGGCCATACCATCAACATGGGCTGCATTCTTATAGGTGGTAACTACTAGATCAGTGGGGGACTGACCCAACACCCCAACAATCTGTTCAATAACTTTGAATTAAGATGCAGATGTGCAAGTTCACTTCTGTTTCATTCTATCTTTATGGGACTGTGGGAGTAAAGCTCTCAATTTCTCCAGTAGCCAGTCCTACAAAGATTCAATGGAACAGCAGCAGTCATGCATGATCACTACTCCAGACAGCGAACAGAAGTAACCAGCTCTAGCGATCGATGGATGAGGGTCTAAGCAGTCAGACCCCAGCCAATCGAGTAGTCATAATATAGCCAGTATATAGGAAAAAGCTTGTAGTAACTGGAATACGTAAAAGTAACAGAAATAACCAGCACACAATATAAATTATGTAATAAAGGGTGCTCTCCCTTGTGGTTAATGGTAAATAATGAGGCAACTGGTTAGTAACGTCAAGAGAAGCAACATGACACAGTGTCCAAATGTGCAGGGACATGCCCCCAACTAGTAACACACAGTTATAAGTTTATTAATACATTTTTAGGAAGAATAACAAAGGAATATTTTATTAAATGAAGAATGCAAGTATTTACTACAACCACAATGGCAGGAGACCTAAGTCCTCGTTGACAGTTAATCATTTTTCCGTATATTTTTTTCACACACGCATAAACATTTCACATGTTTTATAAGCTTGGAATGTACATATTGATTCCTCTACACACACACAGTAGCATCTGAAATCACCGTGAAACATTCTATATTTTTTTTACCAGGAGGTGGCAGCATAATACAAGCACCTTTGTTGTCACCATGCTGGTATATCAAGCTGTTTGCATGGTTTGTCATCAATGTTTCCTGCAAATCTGTTCAAGTCCGTCACTAAATTTATACTAATAAATTACAGCTAGAAAATATGATTTCACTAAATGCTGTAACATCATTGTTTTATATGATATCCATTATATAATGTGGAATAAATTACACTGTTCTACATATTTTCAAAAGTCGTCAGGTCCAGTTATGAAATCAGCCATTTCCTTATGATTTTGATTTCCTGAATTCAAATCTGACAATCAAATTTTTTAGTTGGCCCCTGTTTTTATTATACCAAAGAGTTTTCCTTTTACTGCTACATATATCACTTTGTAACAAATTTTTATTTTTTTTTTGTTCCTGGGTCCAAAGTGTGTTTTTCTAACCCGTTATGCCTAAAACAAATAGAAAATAGTTGTTGTTCCACAAAAACTTTGCTTTTGTGATCAGGACAATGACATTTGGAGTCTTCTAGAATATTGTTGAACTGCTAGAATTGTGCAGAAGTTTCTACAATTTTTCAAGAAGTATCTAGAAGTTTCTAGAAACTGTTAGAACTTTCTAGAACGTTCTCGGACTGTTCAATAGTAGTCATACAAGTGTAAAAGCACAGGTGACTCGAACCAACTTTTCGGTTTATGTTATTGCTGAGTAAGAGAATAACAAATCGTAGTTAAAGAGCAATTATTTGTTTTAGATGGCATCAAGAGGTTGTTTGAGCCCAGGAGATGCATTTTGCTACGTGTGTTGACAATTTATAAAGACAAGAGCGAGAAAGTATTCCGTAAAAGCATGTCATATGATGTGCGAGGCCTACAAGGCATATTTCGGCATGCCTGTCAAGGATCAGACAAGTCCTACGCGCTTCATTTCACATGCGAATATTGCAAGAAAACTAATGAAGGTAAGGTGAACAATTGCTGCTCATTTAGATGGCAGTGCTTTATTTTGCAGCATTTCAATGATTTAGATCTAGTACAGTTTAACCCCTTACTGGCTGCGGACTGTTTTGAGCAGCTGACATGTGCCCGCAATAGGCATGAGTGGAATCTCGATCCACTCGCGCCTGTTAAGGAGTTAAATGCTGCTGTCAAACGCTGACAGCGGCATTTAACAAGTGCTTCCGGCCACGGGACCGGAAAGAAGCGCACCGCTGACCCCGTCACGTGATCGGGGGTCATCGGTGCGTCGGCATAACAACCAGAGGTCTCCTTGAGACCTCTATGGCTGTTGATGCTGGATTGCTATGAGCACCACCCTGTGGTTGACGCTCATA
Organism: Oophaga pumilio; assembly: GCA_009801035.1. Lineage (NCBI taxonomy): Eukaryota > Metazoa > Chordata > Amphibia > Anura > Dendrobatidae > Oophaga > Oophaga pumilio. The sequence goes on along the minus strand of VIAB01059762.1, from coordinate 7,605 downwards.
GCAATGCAGTAATTCTGCTACATAGAGGTGATCTGAGCATCACCTGTATGTAGGAGAGGCAATCGAGCTATGGCAGCTTCTAGCCTCCCATGGAGACTATTTAAGCATTCCAAAAGTAACAAAAAAAATGTTTGTAAAAATATGAAAAAAATAAAAAAACATAAAAGTTTAAATCACCCCCCTTTCAAAATAAAACAATAAAAAAAGCAAACATACACATATTTGGTATTGCCGCGTTCAGAATCACCCAATCTATCAATAAAAAAAAGGATTAACCTGATCGCTAAAAGGTGTAATGACAAAAAAATTCAAAACGCCAGAATTATGTTTTTTGGTCACTGCGACATTGCATTAAAATCCAATAACGTGCGATCAAAAAGTTGTATCTGCACAAAAGTTGTATCATTAAAAAGTCAGCTCAGTATGCAAAAAATAAGCCCTCACCCAACCCGAGATGAAAAATGGAGACGCTACGGGTTTCATAAAATGGTGCATTTTTTTTTTTTTAGTAAACTTTGGAATTTTTTTTACCACTTAGATAAAAGGGAACCTAGACATGTTTGGTGTCTATGAACTTATAATGACCTGGAGAATCATAATGGCAGGTCAGTTTTAGCATTTAGTGAACCTAGCAAAAATCGAAACAAAAACAAGTGTGGGATTGCACTTTTTTTGCAATTTCACCGCACTTGGAATTTTTTTTCCGTTTTCGAGAACATGACATGCTAAAACAAATGGTGTCGTTCAAAAGTACAACTCGTCCCACAAAAAATAAGCCCTCACATGGCCATATTGACGGAAAAACCTCTGAAGGTGCTGATACCACCGCTGCATATCAAGTTAGGCCTCATCAAGAAATTTGTCCCGACTCTTGACAAGGAGTGAGCAGCTTTCAAGTACCTCCAAGATCTCTTTCCAAAGCTATCCGAGGAAAAGGTCAAGGCTGGTATCTTCGTCGGACCGCAGATCAAGAAGATCATAGAATGTGACAAGTTTGCCAGCTGCTGAACAGGACAGAGAAAGTGGCTTGAAACAGTTTCGTTGCAGTGGTTCATGGCTTCCTGGGTAATCACAAGGCTGAAAACTATGTTAAGTTAGTTCAGACTCTCATAAAGAATTACACCATAATGGGATGTAGAATGTCTCTTAAAGTCCATATCCTTGACGCTCATCTTGATAAGTTCAAGGAGAACATGGGAGCTTACTCAGAAGAGCAAGGCGAGCGCTTTCATCAAGATATATTGGACTTTGAACGTCGTTACCAAGGACCGAATAATGAAAACATGATGGGAGACTACATTTGGGGGCTTCTTCGAAAAAGCAATTTGCAGTAGACTCGCAAATCTAGAAAAACTACTCATTTCTGAACCTTTTTGAGTGATTTTTGACTGTCTTTGTCTATTTACCATGCAAGTGTTGTTGTTTTTTATCAGACCGCATGAATGAAAATATAATAATTTCCTTTTTTTAACACAATAAATACAAAATTTTTATGGCCTGTGGTCAGTACTTTGAAACATTATTATTTTTGCATATACAGTATATTGATGCAGAATATTTTGTTATGCCTATTCTTTAAATTTTATTTAGAGGAAACTTAGCAAAAATTAAAATAAAAATTACTAAAACATTTTGAGAACCCAGATTAATGTGTATTTTATCAAACAAACAAGGCACCACTCTGTAGCGCTATAGCATGCAGACATGAAATATGAAAATTGAATTGCATTACTCACTAGAAATATGAAAAATTGAGAATACTTAGCGCATAAATTGGCCAATTCATGTGTATCTGGCAGCCACGGTAAGGCGATTCTCGTTGCCAGGACCTAACTTAATGCCAATCCTCTCTTAGACAGTCTACAACTCTATGGGAACCTAATGTAAATTATCTCCTAGACTATAGTCTATATCTCTGTGGAGGGATAGTGATCCTGCTGTGATTAAAAACCCCTGAGGCTAAGGGTCGGAGTGCGGGAGTTAGGTCCTAGCAACGAGAATCGCCTTACCGTGGCTGCCAGGTACACATGAATGGCCAATTTATGCTCTAAGGATTCTCAATTTTTTATATTTCTAGTGCAGTAATGCAATTCAATTTTCATATTTCATGTCTGCATGCTATGGCAGAATGCTGCCTTGTTTGTTTGATTGTATATGAGTTGGCGACTCTAGGTAGGCACCTGTTCACATTTAATTCATGTTTGGATGTGACGGTCAGTTTTTTGATTAATGTGTATTTTAGTCCTTTTAGTCCCCATAGTGCACAGAGATACATAAACAGCCAAAAAAGATGTGTGCCAGGAACAAAGTAATGCTCAGATATCAATAAAAAGTCAAATTTTATTTAAACAGATACTTAAAAAATGCATACAAACACCGATTTACAGACATAATAGACTAAAGTTTGATGGGTGAGCTAATCTGGGAATCCGCCCACATATATACATTTGTATATAATTTATAATTAGCAATACAATGATTACAAATACAATTAATAGTTTGTCAAAATATACACACATGTAGATATAGCTGTGTGCAAAATAATTTAGGTGGTATGAAGATTTTTCAGTTCATTATATAACACACAGAAATGGTATGGTTAACCCCTTCAACCTGCAAGCCTGTTTTCACCTTCCTGACCAGGCCAAATTTTTATAATTCCAATCACTGTCACTTTATGAGGTCATAGCTCTGGAACGCTTCAATTGATCCCAGTGATCCTGAGATGGTTTTTTTTGTGACATATTGTACTTCATGATAGTGATAAAATTTGCACAATGTGACTTAAATTTAGTTGTGAAGCAATCGGAAATTTGGTGAAAATTTAACAATTTTCAAGCTTTTAATTTTTATGCCCTTAAATCAGAGAGTTATGTCACACAAAATACACTGCTCAAAAAAATAAAGGAAACACTCAAATAACACATCCTAGATCTAAATGAATGAAATATTCTCATTGAATGTTTGTTCAAAGTTGAATGTGCTGTCAACATAATCACACAAAAATTATCAATGGAAATCAAATTTTTGAACCATTGGAGGCCTGGATTTGGAGAGACCCCCAAAATGAACGTGGAAAAAAGTCAAAATGAAAATCAAAACAAGACAAAATTAAAGTGGAAACAAGTCAAAATGATGCTCAGTATTGTGGTGGCCTACACGTGCTTGTATGACCTCTCTACAACGCCTGGGCATGCTCCTGATGAGTTTTCAGATGTTCTCCTGAGGGATCTCCTCCTAGACCTGGACTAAAGCATCCATCAACTACTGGACAGTCTGTGGTGCAATGTGACGTTGGTGGATGGAGCGAGACATGCTGTCCCAAATGTGCTCAATCGGATTCAGGTCTGGGGAAAGGGCAGGCCAGTCCATAGCTTCAATGTCTTCATCTTGCAGGAACTGTTGACACACTCCAGCCACATGAAGTCTGGCATTGTCCTGTATTAGGAGGAACCCAGGGCCAATCGCACCAGGATATGGTCTCACAAGGGGTCTGAGGATCTCATCTCGGTACCTAATGGCAGTCGGGTTACCTCTGGCGAGCACATGGAGGGCTGTGTGGCCCTCCAAAGAAATGCCACCCCACACCATTACTGACAAACTGCCAAACCGGTCATGCTGAAGGATGTTGCAGGCAGCAGATCGCTCTCCACGGCTTCTCCAGACTCTGTCACGTCTGTCACATGAGCTGAGTGTGAACCTGCAAGAGAAAATGGACCCCAAAATTTGTTGCAGAATTTCTTTTGAGTACATTGATACCCCATGTGTAGGGAAAAATTACTATTTGAGTGCATAGTTCTAAAAGGAAGGAGTGACGTTTTGGAATGCAGACTTTGATGGAATAGTCTGCGAACCACCACTAGTACATGAGTGCATTAGATCAACAATCAGTACATGAATACATCAACAGACCCACCATCAGTACTTGACTACGTCATCAGAACCACCAGCAGTAAATTAATACAGCACCAGAACCTCCATCAGTGCATGAATACTTCACAAGAACCACCATAAGTACATGAATACATGACCAGAGCCAAGAGTACCTGAATACAAGAATCAAGCTTAGTGCAATGATCAATGGTAATATCAAGTCAGCCCCATAATCAATTGTATTGCATGAACCTATAACTCCCAGTATGGGAGTTGTTATTAACAGTCATCATCAAACTGTGGACCCTACAGGAACCACAGTACTGATAAGACTTAGTATCACAAATAAACATTTACATCCAGGTACATTATAGATTACATCTTCTCTGGAGCTGTCTTTCTTTTTATCTCCATCTTGTCTAGATGCCATGATGACTTTTCACATCCACAGCTGTTCAATGCAGATCTCCCTCTTCTCCGGTCTTTTGCAGCACATTCTGACACAGTGCCCTTAAAAATAACAGTGTCATTAAAATGCCATCTGCATAAAAATATATTTTCATATTATAACCTAAATAAGCCTCCTATGGTATTTGGCCTCCACACTGTCTATCATTATCAGATATAACCGCCACACCATCTGCCCTTATGAACCACAATCATACACCATGGCTGTCCACTCTCTAATTATCCATTGCACTTTCTATATCTCCACACTGTCCCCAACACCATGATAACCCCACTCCATTTTGTGCCTCCATTTCACGCTGTCCCCTCTCCATATTCATTCTGTGCCCCCTCTTCACACTATGCCCTCATATTGCCCACCACGTTTCTCTCTTCAAACTGTAACCACACCACACACTGTCCCACTACACAGTATGATGGTCACCACAGCCCATGCGGTATGATTTCCACAACAATCCCTCAATATATAGTATGGACACCACAAGAGCCCCCATATATAGTATGATGAACACCACAGACACTCATAAATAGTATGATGTCCAAAACAGCCCCCAGGTATACTATGTTGGCCCCCACAGCACCCCATACAGTATTATGGCCCACAAACAACACCCTGAACAGTTAAACAGTATGGTATTCACAACAGCCCCCTATCCAGTATGGTCACCACAGCCCCCAGTATAGTGACCTCCATAGTCCTATATCCAGCATGGTCACCACAGCTCCTCATATACTTTGCTGTCCCACCTTCACAGCCAAATGCACCTACTCTCATTTCATGGCCCCCCGCACAGCCCTTCATTTCATGGACCCCGCACTGCCTCTCATTTCATGGCCTTCTGCACAGCCCCTCATGTTATTCCCTTCCTCTTCACGGCTCTTTAGTTTATTCCCCCTCTGCACAGCCCCTCAATTTATTCCCCCATCTGCACATCCCCTCATTTTATTCCCCCCATCTGCAAAGCCCCTCAGTTTTTCCCCATCTGCACAGTCCCTCCTTTTTTGCCCCCCATGCACAGCCCCTCAGTTTTTCCCCAAATTTCCACAGCACCTCAGTTTATTTTCCACATCAGCACAGCCCATAAGTTTATTCCCCCCATTAACACAGCCCCTCTGTTTATTCCCAATCTGTACAGCCACCCTAGGCAGGTGCCCACCCTGGCTACCCCTCGTCCCGGCCTTGCTTACATATACATTCCCAGTGTAAAACAAATCCAAACTTTTTATACACTACTACAGTTGTGTGAAAGAGTGTTTGCCCCTTCCTGATTTCTTATTCTTTTGCGTGTTTGTCATACTTAAATGTTTCAGATCACCAAACATATTTAAATATTAGAAAAATATAACACACGTAAACACAGAATGCAATTTTTAAATGAAGGTCTTTATTATTAAGTGAAAAAGAAATCTTAACCCACAGGGCACTGTGTGAAAAAGTGATTGCTCCTTCCCATAAAACACAAATTAACTGTGGTTTTTCACATCTTTGGAAGCTGAGTTCAAATTCCCTAGCCACACGTGGGCCTGATTACTGCCACATCTGTTCTAAATCAATAAATCACTTAAATAGGACCTGCCAGACAAATTGAAGTAGACGAAAAGATCCTAAAAAGCTAGATATTATGCCGCGATCCAAAGAAATTCTGAAACAAATGAGAAACAAAGTGATTGAGATCAATCAGTCTGGAAAACTATATAAAGCCATTTCTAAAGCTTTGGGACTCACATTGAGAGCATTATCTACAAATGTCGAAAACATAGAACAGTGGTGAACCTTCTTAGGAGTGGCCAGCCGACCAAAATAACCCCAAGAGTGCAGCGATGACTCAACCAAGAGGTCACAAAAGACCCCACAACAACATCCAAATAACTGCAGGCCTCACATGCGTCTGTTAAGGTCAAGACTCTACCATAAGAAAGAGACTGGGCAAAAATGACCGGAATGGCAGAGTTCAAAGACGAAAACCACTGCTGAGCAATAAGAACACAACGGCTCATCTCAGTTTTGCCATAAAACATCTTGATGAGCCCCAAGAATTTTTTGAGCATAGTCTGTGGACTGACGAAACAAAAGTTGAACTTTTTGGAAGCTGCATGTCCCATTTTATCTGGCGTAGAAGTAACAAAACATTTCAGAAAAGGAACATCATACCAACAGTAAAATATGGTGGTGGTAGTGTGATGGTCTGGGTCTGTTTTGCTGCTTCAGGACCTGGAAGACTTTCTGTGGTAAATGGAACCATGAAATCTACTGTCTACCAAAAAATCCAGAAGGAGAATGTCCGGCCATCTGTTCTTGAAGCGCACTTGGGTTATGCAGCAGGACAATGATCCAAAACACACCAGCAAGTTCACCTCTGAATGGCTTAAAAAAAACAAAATTAAGACTTTTGAGTGGCCTAGCCAAAGTCCTGACTGTAATCTGATTGAAATGCTGTGGCATGACCTTTAAAAAGGCGGTTCATGCTCGGAAACCCTCCTACTGTATGTGGCTAAATTACAACAATTCTGCAAATCTTTTTCACGCAACTGTAAATTCACATAATTTTGCAGGAAGTCATTCTAGAAATGGCGTAAAGTTACTTCAATTGTTGGAAAGGGGTTAAAGATTTACCTTCACGAAAACAAAAAGGCCTAGACCAACCCCTTAAAACAATCCCTACCAAACCTTGTTATGGTCTCACCCATTGCACTGAACTCGGTAAGCCATAGGTCAGCATTAGCAACTCGGACCAAAGCATGTTAAGGCAGCAACGCTGCATAAGATGACAGACAGGCATCTTGTTTTAGCAGAGCCGACGGGGAGACAGCAACTTGAAACAGAACAAACATAAACTGAACGTAGCATATCAAATGCACCAAATATCTGTTACCATATACCTAGATGTGTACAGAACATGATATACAGTACAGACCAAAAATTTGGACACACCTTCTCATTTAAAGATTTTTCTGTATTTTCATGACTATGAAAATTGTAAATTCACAATGAAGGCATCAAAACTATGAATTAACACATGTGGAATTATATACGTAACAAAAAAGTGTGTAACAACTGAAATTATGTCTTATATTCTAGGTTCTTCAAAGTAGCCACCTTCTGCTTTGATGACTGCTTTGCACACTCTTGGCTTTCTCTTGATGAACTTCAAGAGGTAATCACCAGGAATGGTTTTCACTTTTTTCAATTGTATGTGTTAATTATTGCTGGCAGTTCCTAGTTTCTGATTGGTGGAATGTTATCCACTTCCTATATAAGGCTGC
>VIAB01059754.1:0-10156 GCA_009801035.1 Oophaga pumilio | reverse complement strand
CCTCCTGCTAATCTAATCCCTTCTGGGACCGAGGCTTTCTGGAGATTAGAACTTCCACTATTGCTACTACTCACCGTGCCTTTCGCCTTCAGCAACTTGCAGTTTGAGTCCTTTGTGACACTACTTGCACTGTCCTTCACTGACTCCTGTCACTGCTGTAATTCTGAAGGAAAAACACCTTTCTGGTGGTTGTGTAATCCCACGCAGTCTCTCAGCTTATCACCAGCCCTGAAAGCATAGGTGATCTAGGGGCTGGCTCCCTGCCTGTTAGCTATCACTTTGGAATCAGCCACATGTCATTATGGCATCCCAGCGTTCTCCTTCTTCTTCTACCCACACCGAGAACAACAACTACGCTCCTCCCCCCTCCCAGTTAGGGTATGTCTGCAAAGCTCTCAGCTTCGGACAAGTAAGGGAGTGAGGCAAATTATGTGTGTATGTCCAGCAGAGAAGGCATAACTCCCATTGCTCACAAAACACATACAGAACAGTACATTTTTTACCCTTTTGTAGCGAATAAGACGCAGGGCGCCACACAGCTATAGGTGGATTCTGGGGCAGGGGGTAACTTTATGGACCTCACCTTTGCCATGGAACATAGCATACAAATTCAACAGAGAGCCACCCCAGTAACTATGGAAACAGTGGATAGTTCCTCCCTAGTCTCAGGACCGGTGGATCAGGAGACGGTACCTCTGGAGATTTGCATAGAACTTAATTATCGAGAAGTGCTTTCCTTTATGCTAATATCTTCGCCATATTTTCTTTTAATTCTAGAAATTTCCTGACTGCAGTCACAGAACCCAAACATCAACTGGGAGACCAAGGAGATTACCTTTTCACCAAAGGATATACCAGTAACAGGTCAGGCAAGTTCTCGGGATATGGACAGTACCACTAAGGTATCTATTTTACCACCCATTTATAATGAATTTTCTGATATCTGTGATAAGAAAATGGCAGATCAGCTTCCTCCTCACAGACCCTATGATTGTCCTATAAAGCTACTTCCGGAGGCAGCTATTCCATTTAAAAATTTCTACCCACTAGCAGCCATGGAGCTGCATGCCTTAAAAGAATACATTGATGAGAACCTGGCCAAGGGTTTCATTCACCCCTCCTATTCACCAGCAGGAGCACCCATCTTTTTCGTAAAGAAGAAGGATGGAACTCTTTGACCCTGTATTGACTATCGAGAACTCAACAAGGTAACCATTCGGAACCGGTATCCTTTGCCGTTAATTCCTGAATTGCTGTAAAGAGTACGACACGCCAAAATCTTTTCTAAGTTGGATCTTCGAGGAGTTAATAAGCTAGTTCGGATCCGCTCTGGGGATGAATGTAAGACGGTGTTTAGATGTCATTTTGGGCACTTCGAGTAACTTGTGATGCCTTTTGGTCTCTGCAACGCTTCGGCAACCTTCCAACACATGGCTAATGACATTTTTAGAGATCTGATAGATCATTTTGTCGTAATCTATCTGTACAATATTTTGATTTTCTCCGATTCTTTGCAGGAGCATCAAGAACATGTTAAGACTATCTTAAGACACCTGAAAGAGAATCATCTCTACATAAAGCCTGAGAAATGTGAGTTCCATCGCACAGAGATTCAATTTCTAGGTTATGTCATCTCGCCACAGGGGTTTAACATGGAATCAAGTAAGATCCAGGCTATTCTTGATTGGCCTGCACCAAAAAATGTCAAGGAGGTACAGCATTTTATCGGGTTCGCTAACTTGTATAGACGGTTTATTCGTAATTTCTCTGAGATTGTTTGACCCATTACGCAACTAACCAAGAGGGAAAAAACTTTCTTATGGTCTACACAGGCTCAGGAGGCTTTTGGTTGTCTTAAGTCACATTTTATGTCTGCACCTCTGTTGATTCATCCTAACCCAGCACATCCTTTCATCGTAGAAGTGGACGCTTCGGATTGTGCTTTGGGGGCCATCCTCTCGCAAAGAACAGGAGAGAAAGGTCTGTTACATACATGCTTATTTCTCTCGTTAACTTTCTGCTACGGAGAAGAATTATGATGTGGGAGATAAAGAGCTTCTAGCCATGATCGCTGCATTTAAAGAATGGAGGCACCATCTGCAGGGGGCAGTACAACAAGATATTGTGCTCACAGATCATAGTAACCTGGAATTTCTTAGGTCTGCTAGATGTCTTTCTCCATGTCAGGCTCATTGGAGTTTGTTTTGAATCAATTTAATTGTCATTTTGTACCGCCCAGGTTCACGTAATGGGAAAGCGGATGTTACGCCGCGCTCACCCGGTGCCGGGACTCCTCGCCCGGTGTCACCACTTCCGGTGCCGCGGCTGCGCTGGGAATCCCGTCGGGTGCGCATGCGCACTTCTCACACTTGATCCTGTGGCTGCACGGCTCTGCCCAGCATGCGTGCGCTTATCTCTGCTCTGTCTGCAGCCACGTCATCTCTACGGTCCTGGAGGACCTAACCTGGAAGTCCTTGTGCTCTTACTCTATATCAGGCTGCCTCTTCCTATGGGAGGTGCCTGATTATTGTTGTGCTTCCCTGCTAGACCTGCTTGGTCTCTGCTCGGTCGTTCCCTGTACTCAGGTCCCCTGTAATGTACTCTGTCGTGCTTCTTAGCACATGCTCTGTTCTGTGCTCTGTTGTGCTTCTGAGCACATGCTCTAGTCTGTGATTACTCATGCTCCTTAGCACACGCTCAGTTCCTGCCTTGTCTCCTGTTAGGCGTCTTGGCACACCTTCTGCCTTGCCTTGTACTCACACGTGCTTCCCAGCACACGCTCTGCCTTGCTTGGTACTCTGTGTGCCCTCATGCCCACTCCTTGTACTATCCTGTACTCTGCGTGCCCTTGTGCACACACCTTGCACCGTCCTGTACTCTGCGTGCCCTCGCGTATACGCCTTGCACTGTCCTGTACTCTACATGTTCCCGTGTCCACGCTTTGCACGCTTCCAAATCCTGCGTACTCCCGTCTTCTGTGAGCTGGCCACCTGGTTAAATCAGTCGTGGTACTTTATCCCCCTGGGTCTGCCCCTGACGTTCCCTGTATAGGGGTTGGTTCTCACTAGGTCAGCTCGCCCAGGGTGGGTTGGTATCGTGACCCAGAGGGTCCACTCCAGGAGTCATCATAGCGGATGCTTTGTCCCGAATCCATTCCACGGATTCCGTACATGGGACCCCGTCCAAGACCATTTTGTCAGATGCCAACTTTGTCGACGTAATCCAGAATAAGGACTTATGGAAGGCTACTAAGGAAGCCTATGACTCAGACCCATTCCTCGCTAACCCAACAAATGATGTGAACTTGGTTCTCAAGAACGGTATGTGGGTTCGGGATCAACATCTTTACGTTCCAGAGGTCTTAACAACTTATAGACTCTCATAGAACTGAGCATTGCTACTGCTTATACATTGTTTGATCTGATTAATATCTGAGATTATATAGCGATACTATTTTGCTTTATCTGACATTATGCAGTTACCTTTCTTCTATATTACCACTATTAGTGTAATTTTGTATATATGTAATTATGTATATATGTATATATGTTTATATTATTTTGTGTGTCATGTTCCTATGCTATATCTTAAAGCCTGTTTTCTTTGATCTATCAACAGTACCCCATGATTAAGATACGGGAGTATCGAAACGTTGGGTATTAATCTATGTATGGGTATTAATGGGGTATTAATCTATGTATGGGTATTAATGTATGGGTATTCAATCCCTTTATTTCTATTTTGTATGTGGCACTACAAGTTTGAAAGTGGAGAACTGTAATAAATATCACTTCTTGGCATCAACATTATCTCTTCTTTTTATGTGTGTGGTGAATTATACTTATCCAGAGGTCTTAAGGCTGCAGGTCCTCAAGTTTGTCCATGACTCCCAAGTTGGCTGGTCATCGAGGGGTACAGAAGACACAGGAGTTCCTGAGCCACTTCTTTTGGTAGCTTACCTGTCTGAGGGACATGAAGAGCTATGTTCTCTCTTGTGACGTATGTGCACATTTTAAGACTCCTCGTGTATCACCCACTGCCCGTTCCTGCTCACCCTTGGGGGTCTATTTCTATGGACTTTATAGTGGAATTGCCCACCTCTTGGGGAAAGAACTCTATTCTGGTGGTAGTAGATTGCCTTATGAAAGCTGCTCACTTCATTCCCTGTACTGGTCTTCCCTCAGCTAAGGAGACAGTAGATCTGTTCATTCAGAATGTGTTCCGGCTGCATGGAATTCCAGATGAGATCATCTCTGATCGGGGAGTGCAGTTTACCTCCAGATTCTGGAAAGGATTTTGTTCTGCACTTGATATCAATGTCTGTCTCTCTTCAGCACATCATTCTCAGACCAATGGGTAGTCGGAGCGGACTAATCAGACTCTGGAGCAGTATCTTAGGTGCTATATCAGCCACTCGCAGGATGACTGGTTGGAGTTGCTTCCTCTAGCAGAGTTCTCTTACAATAACTCGCAGAAAGCATTTACTAAAGTAACACCCTTCTTTGCCAAACTGGGTTATCATCCTAGTAACCTTTCCAGATCCACAATTGATGCTCCGATGCCTGCAGTAGATGAGAGGTTGGCGTGATGTAACGAAATCTGGAAACTCTGAAGGAATCACTATCTACTGCACAAGAGAGATACAAGAAATCTGCCAATAGGTTCCGGAGACCTGCACCCATGATTAAGGTAGGAGACTCTGGTTATCCAAGAAGAATTTAAAATTGAATGTTCCGTTACAGAAGCTAGGACAAAAATTCATCGGTCCATTCAAGATCTCTGGGATCGTGAGCTCAGTTGCCTGTCATCTGAAGTTACCAAGGACTATGAAGCTACATGTGTCTCCTTAAACCTGTGTCTCCGAATACTTTTCAGGGTCATATTGAGCCTCCTCCTCAGCCTGTGTTGGTGGATGGGCATGAACAATTCGTTGTGGAGAAGATTCTGGACTCCAGGATCGGCAGGAATCAGCTGCAGTACCTCATCAAGTGGCAAGAATATCCATCTGAGAAGAACTCTTTGGAGCCGGTGATGTTATGTTACGGTAGCTGAGGAGAAAAAGCAAAAATAGCAAAGTAGCAATACACCAGAGAGGCTGGAACCTATTGGATTGCAGGACCCTGAAATAACCGCAACACTAGAAGTAGCCGTGGAGCGTACCTACGGTGATCCTAGACGCCTCGTAACAGCCGGAGAGATAGCTACACCTAAAGGCAGAAAGATGAAAGCTATCTGCCTCGTAGCAGAACCCCCAAAGAAATAGGAAGCCCCCAAACATGTAATGGTGGTTAGACAAGAAGAAAATACTGACACAGATAGAAAATAGAATGAGCAAACGCTGGGGCCCAATCTGTCTAGATAGGAAAGTACAGGAAAGAATTCTGACTGCAACCCAAAAAAACCCTGACAAAAATACCAACACTTCTGATTAACAAAAAAACCTGAGATCACACAATCTCTACCACCTAAATCAGATCTCTTGTGTAACACACAGCAATTCAACAAATAAAAAGTGACAAAGGAACAGAGCAAAAGTGCAAACACAAAATGAGCACAATTGCAGCGCCAGGCCCCAAAAGGGGACCAGGCTGAAGTCTACTGCAAGCAGCAAACCAGCAAGGAAAATCCAACCAGAGGAAAAAAATCAGAAAATCACTTATCTGAATGAGAGCAGGAATGCAAGCTGAGCTCCAAGAAAGACCAGGAAGAACAATTGATTACCGGCAAGGCTGATGGGAACTCAGGTCACTTATATCAAACCATTCAGAGCCAGCTGAAGGCCATTCAGCAATTAGTTCAGTACCCTCAGCAACCACCGGAGGGAGCCCCAGCTCAGAAGTCGCCTCCAGAGTATTCACAACACGGTGAGTAATATCTGTGCTCCTCAAAAGATTGCTTTGTTTCATCAAAAATATCCTGGAAAACCTGGTCCTGGATCGTCCTGAGGCTGCTTCTAAGGTGGGAGTAATGTAAGGATTCCGGATGTTCCCTGGAGCCTGTTCTGCCCTTGGCCAAGATGGAGTCTGGTACTTTGCCCTGTCCTGGAACTTCCTGTCTGTTTTGCTATTTAAGTCCGGGTCGGGAGATCCTCCTTACCAGAGTATTTTGCTGCTGTCTGCTTCTGAGCTACTTTCTGGCTTGCCTCTGGAGTTCCTGCTGCTGCTTGTTACTCGGTGCTCTGCCTCACCACTTCCAGTTGCCTTCAGTCTTCTGAGCTGCTTCTGGATCCTTGCTGGGGTTACCTACTGTCCTGACTTCTGAGACTGTGACTGCTATGGGCTTTTTGAGCGGGACTTCTCAGCCCAAAAGGTAAATTTCTCCCTGTTAAGCTCCACCCATGTATTTGTGGACTTCCATGAAAGGTATCATCTCCTCTATCTGCATTGTTCTGGACTTCCACATATAAGTGCCAGTCCCAGTCTTGCTTATTACTGCTGGACTTCCACACATAAGTGCTGGTCGTACTCTTGCCGCATACTACTGCTGGACTTCCACATATTAGTGCGGGTCGCACTCTTGCTGCATACAACTGCTGGACTTCCTCGTATAAGTGCCAGTCCCAATCTTGCTGCATATTACTGCTGGACTTGGTATTAGCAGTTGCTCCCCGCTAAGTTTGCTGGACATTTCTGTTTTGTGCTGTCACTTCGAAACTATTGCAGGAATATCTCTGTTTGGTTATGTTATATTTTTTGCTTTGTTAAATACACTTACTTGTCTCAGCTTTGGTCTCAGACTCGTTTTATCCCACACAATCAGATTCTATAGAACCCACATAATTGTTACATAACCCTTCTAACTTCCTAACAAAAAAAATATGTTTCCAAAATTGTGCTGATATAAAATAGACATGTGGGAAAAGTTACTTATTAGCTATTTTGTGTGACAAATCTCTGTGATTTAAGGGCATAAGAATTAAAAGTTTGAAAATTGCTACATTTTTGCCAAATTTCCACTTTTTTCAGAAATAAACTCAAGTCATATCGAAGAAATGTTACAACTATCATAAAGTACAATATATCACAAAGAAAGGCTAAGAACCAGTGGGATACGATGAAGCGTTCCAGAGTAATTACCTCATAAATTGACAGTGGTCAGAATTGTAAAATTTGTCTTAGTCAATAAGGTAAAAGTTGGCTCTCTCAAAGGGGTATGTGAACATGGTTAGTCAAAAACAAATGAAAAATGAACATTAAAAGTTTAGTTTGCTATATATTTCTTAAGAAAAAGGTTGCATATATTCACTTATTCATGCATTCTTACATTCTGCACAGAAATAACTCGCATATGCTTTGCACAAATATTTACTACAACTAGAACATGTAATATTTCTTTTGTTATCACAGGAAGATGGACAAATTCTGCATCTTTTCTTTTTTCGTCTTTTTCCACAGCTGGTGGAGGCCGTGTGTTCGCATTGTTGAGCTGCTGGATATGGCTTACTATGGCTGCTGCTTCTTCACTTTGAGGTTTTACTTTTCTTCCTAAAATAGATGGAAGAGCAAGTGACTTTCCTAATTCTTCCAGAAAGAGTCTTCGTTTATGTAATTTATTGGCGTTCCTTTCTGGGTTTATTTCACGCCATAAAACAAATGCATTGTAGGCAGATACATCAAGAATGTTATAAAGGCCACCAATTGGTTTTGTACGTAGCAATTAGTTGATCTATTGCTTCAACTGCACCTTTGGTGGCATAATAATGTAACATCATCTTCGGCTTTTTGTCATCTTGACTACTTACTGAGTTATCATGGTGTATCGTGCTCATCAGTATGACCGGTTTGTTTTTTTGGGGAATGTAAGAAACCACTATTGTATCTCCAGTAAAGTAAAACGTTGAACTATGAACATCTCTTACCAAGGATACCTTGCAGCAGTTCAGGTTTGCTTTTCCTTACATTGCTAAGCTGCCCCAGTTGGTGAGATGTAAAAAAGTTGTCACATGTCACATTTTTGTCCTCAAAGTACATACATCAAATCTGAAACTACGCCCATACCCTCATTTCCAGGTTTTTCTCCAGGCTTTTTTCCTGGATATATCTGAGCATTTAGAGCACATTAACTGCTGGTGTCACAAACTGTACATTACTTGATGCCGTACTTTGCTGGCTTACTCGGTATATATTGTTTGAACGAGCACCTACCATGGAATGACACAAGTTGTTTCTCCACAGTGACATTATCACCAGTATTTTATAATTTTGGAAGAATCTCTATCCATTTATCCCAAACTTCTCTAATAGAAGCTAGTTACTAGAGAATTATCTGGTGTTAGCAGAGAACAATTCTCCTGCCCGGGCAGAAGGCTGCAAGTTCCAAATTACATTTTTGTTTTGAGACTGAATTACTTACATCGGACTAGCTGTCTCCTAATCACTTTCCCCGCCACTTATGTGCTCTTCATCTTCGTACACTTTTTCCAGTTGGATATCTTCTTCCTTCACTATCTGAGGCGTTGGAATTTTTTACAATTCAGCTTCAGTCAATGGACATCTTTCCATATCTTTATTCAACTTTCAAAATAATGGGCACTCAGGTAATATCAGGGCTGTAGAATAAAATACCACTATATGAATAAACAAAAATAATAAAAATAAAATTGCAGCAAACACTAACCAGTGTAGAAACAATAAGAGCTTACACAATACAGTGAAACAGACCTGCACAGACCTGAACACAAAGCCCATCCATCTTCAGTAACTTGCAAATGTATCGATCGCACGGACTGGCAGGAACTGGAGAAATCAATAAACAATAATAGATGCAATAGATAATCCACAATGATACTATAAATCATTTATGTGACTGAAAATATAGGGGGGAGATCTGTATAATACACTATCAGGTCATACTGACGCGAATGGTACATATGTAACAATCATTATTTCATACAAAAGACATGAAATCTAAAAAAACCACTCAGAACACCTACCCATAAACAAATTCACCTACCCACGATTTGCCGATCTGATAATAAGTAATATGCAGCTCCACAAACTTCTTTTCAGTACAGCAGGGCTAACAAATCCTGTTAGTGATTTCCCGTCCGATACAGCAGTATTCCCTAGATCCGCTTTGTTTCTCTCAAGTGGTTTCACGTAAATCTTCCTCTATATGTCAGGGTTGTCGGTGCTCTCCATAGTCCCTGACTCAAGCCTTGAGCTCCAGATGTTGCAGGAATGTCCGCTGGGAGTTTTGTACATCCTCATACCACCAGAATGTTTTGGCCTCACCGTGCTTCCAGCCCACTGCATCTTGAACGTCACTTTGCCTCCAATGAACACTTTAACTACCTGCCTAAACCAAAAGCAGTTCCCTTTTCTACTTTCTCTAGCCCCCTCCCAATCTGGGCTAGTCCCAAACAATTAACTGGACGTTGCCCTAATGTATCTACAGTACTAGCTACTAACCTAAGCACTAACCTATATGCTATCCTGTGCTTACTCCATACTTTCCCTACACCTGAGCTGAGTACATGTTGCTCACAATAGGCATCACTTTTACTGTATTTACACAGCAGCATCAGTACCTACAACACTATATATTATTGGCATTACATTACTAATCACGACATGTCACAGTATACACTTCACATGACACAATAAAACGCAGTAAGACCGCACAACACGATTCTTATAATTCAACGCTGTCTTTAGCGACAGGTACAAGGCAGTCCACACCCTTACACATGTCAACTAAAATGGTGCATCACTTTGATCACAACACCTTAACTGATACTATCAGAGATTTATTATTATTTATTTATTATTATTGTTACCATCTTCTCAGTTAGCCATTAAAAGGTATCAACCACTGAGGACTCTCAAATCTTAATATTTTTCTATCTACTGGCTAAAACGGCACAAAAATGTATATCTTTCCACTATCAGAGATTGACAGCATCATGTGAGGGGTTAACAGCAGCAATCAGAACTTATCTCCAATTACTGCTGTTAGAGGTGGATGCAGACTATGTAGCCATAATAGTACATTATGTAATGAAATCGGGTGAAATCACCATGTTTGCTTCTCTTTTGCTGAATTTATTAGAAAAATGGGTGAACTGATTCTCCCCTGGTTTTCTATGGACCAGGGAGATGACAAAAGGTAATCATTTATTTAATACTAGATGGTGGCCCGATTCTAACGCATCGGG
>VIAB01059750.1:0-10160 GCA_009801035.1 Oophaga pumilio | reverse complement strand
TAATATTTGTGTAATTCTCAAAACTTTTGTCCATGACTGTATGTATAAGAGAGCATCATGCTGTGTATAGGGGAGTTGTACGGGGGGGAGACATGGGACATTATTAAATGTAAAGTGGGCACTTATAGGGGAACTCAGGTTACTGTGACTGTCAAAGGGGCACACAGAGGGCATTATTACTTTTTTTAGAGGACTTGCACCCCTCATTACTATATTATAGAGGGTTGCTTTAGAATTTAGAGGTCACACAGAACCACACACCAGGTGCAGTAATAGGGACACATACGGCAGCAGCGGCTCAGCATTGGGGTATCAGCAGGATGAGGAGTTTGTGCAGGCCCAAATAGGCCCATCTATCCCCAAATAGATGATGATGGGGCTGGAATATGAGACGTGAAATGTGTTTTTCTTGCAATCTCTGCAGCCGAGTACTGGCTAGAGAAGTTGTTATGTCGGTCTGGGCCAGATGGAAAAGATGGGAAAAGTGAATGATTCCATCAGAAAGAACGTCAGCGGTAAGTCACCATCTATAACTGTGCAGTAATCACTTATATATTTTGTAGGACTGGTATTTACCACTGACCATATGGCGGTAATATCCATGTTGGTCTTTATATATAGATTATTTTCAGTAACAGCGCAGTCATCTCCTACATCCACTATTAGGGTGCGTCACCGAGTTGTAATCAATGTTACCTGGTTAGGGGCCCACTCAGAAGATTCACCCCCCCCCCAGAACCAAAGCCTTAGCTACGCCTCTGATGCTGATGACAACCAGTTGATATTCCAGGAGGCTGGAAAGGTTATTATCAACTTGTTTCAAAGACATCAGACTTCTTGATCAAGACAAACCACAAATATCGATATTTGTGGTTTGTCCTGAAGAATGATTCAGATAAGTTTGAAATGCGTTGATAATAAACCACATAGAAACATTTCTGGTTGCCTGGAATCTTCTTCTGGTTATGATCAGCAGCGCAGTTAACCCACTTCTTTCCAATATTGATTTCCAAGAGGAAACAAAAGAGAGGAGGAATACATCTCTAGAGGGTCATATTTCTTTAAATTCAGATCCATAATTTGGCTGATTTTTATCTTTATCCTTTTGTCTATATTTATATGTTTTTTGTTTGAAGTTTTTGGAAAAATTCTAAACTATCTTCTAAGGGAGAAGAACAGAGAAGAAACCCAAGATTGTAATTAATAACTGTATGCAGCACACAAGAGATGTTATAAAAGCTGCCGCCTCCACACATTGATATTATTATAGATTTTTGTTGCAACTGGATTTACAGTATATTACAAAAGTGAGTACACCCCTCTCATTTTTGTAAATATTCTACTTTATCTTTTCACGGGGCAACACTGAATATGACACGCTGATACAGTGTAAAGTAGTCAGTGTACAGCTTGTATAACAGTATAAATTTGGTGCGCCATTAATTTCTAAACAAAAATGAGTAATGAGTACACCCCCTAAGTGAAAATGGCCAAATTGTGCCCAATAAGCCATTTTTCCTCCACGGTGTCAAGTGACTTATTAGTGTTTGCAAAAAATGAGAGGGGTGTACTCACTTTTGTGACATACTTTATATATTTTGTTGTTTTATTTTTTTAAACCATTTTCTTTTTTCTAAATATTTATATTAAGCACTCTGCTCTATTAAGCGCTATTGTGATGGACAGATCCGGGCAGATGCTTCTCAAATTATACTCACTTTTATCTAATTTCTCTATGCGTACTTAATATTCCGAGAGCTTGTGTCGTTTGCCGCCATCATACCTGCTTACAGTAAAATATATTAAAATGCTTTCTTGCTTCCAGAAAATCCTGGATCCCTGCAGATTTACAGAACATTCCAGCCATCTGTCAAAGAAAAAACACAGCTAAGCCAATGCTACTTGTAAGAATAGTGAGAACTACAGCGCTTCATTGATGTAAACCGGACTTAAAATGCGTTATGCCACAATCATCTTATCATTGAAAGTAGTTCTATGTCCTAAATATTTGGTACAAACAGAATCAGTATTTACCATGGACATGAAAAACATTTTACTAAGTGTATAAAGATATTGAGTTACTGTTACTACTAGACCCTGGCTTCATACGTTTTGTACTTGGTGCGGATTTTACGTGCAGATTTCTAAGCTGAACTCTGCAGCGTTCCTGCACCTAAAATCCATGTATATTTTCCTCTCTTATTCATGCTTTTTTACATGTAGAAATACATCCTCAAAAAATTCAGCAAACAAGGCAAGGATGCCAGTTTATCTTGTAGATTTTAGGATTCCCATTAAAATTAATGGTTAAAATCGACTCTAAAAAGGTGTAAAAAGGTGTAAAATTTTACCTGGTGCCGATATTAAAAATGCAAGAAAAGTCCATTTCCATGTATGTAGTATAATGCCCCCTCACTGCATAAATACTGAACCCTTAGTCTCCAACACTGTATGATGGCCCCATCACTGTAATCCCCACACTGTATGATGGCCCCTAGATAGTCCTCAATATAGTATAATGCACTTTCCATAGGCAGACTCTATATTGTATAATGCAGCCCCCATAGGCAGAAGCTAATATAATGCAGCCCCCCCAGGCAGACGCTAATATAATGCACCCCCTCAGACCTCTATAATAATATGATGCACCTCCATAAAAAATAAATAAATCCAATACTCACCTACCTCTCTCCCTCCTGGCTCCTGCGCTGCTCCCTGCTCCAGCTCATCTCCTGACAGAGGGCGCCGGATAGTGACTTCATCGCGCCTGCTGTCAGTGTCTACGTCAGGTGCTGACAGGGGGATGGTGGGAGGAGCGTAGCGCTCCTTCTCCCATCAATGCTGTCAGCTGTATCGGCTGGATGCCGATACAGCTGAACTTGCGATGACGGGCGGTGGGCCCACTGCTGGAATCGGGCCCCCTGGACCTGCTCAGGGGCATCATAGTGGCAGGGCGGCAGTGCAGGGAGATTGATTCTCCATGCCCTGCCTCAGAATGCAACTGTATGGGTGGGCTGTGCATGCCTATACAGTTACAATAGTGTAGCTCTGGGTGGGCCCCCTCAGAGCGCAGGGCCTGGGCCGATGGCCCCTTCTGCCACCTGTTAGCTGTGCTACTGATCAGCAGTGTAGACAACCCACTTCTTTCCAATATTGATTTTAATTGGATTCCACCTATTAAGGGGTTGCAGCCGATGACAATTCGAGCGACTAAAGTGGTTTTGTATCACACAACGTGATCAGGTGAGCACCTCCTCACACCCTGTTATCCTCCACCATGGGAAAAGACCATATTGCACTTTTATTGTTCTTCCGGCTGTAGGGAGGTGGACCGGACCACAGGTACCTGCATGCCTGGTCCAGAACTGCAAGGGCTGCATCCTCTGTTTCTGAGGGGAAGCTTGAGTGGGGCGGACCTTTCCCTGCTGTCTGAGGGAAGGACGAGGTTAGACGGGTCTTCTTACTGACAAGAGGGGCGGGGAGAGCCAGGGAAGGGCACGCAGCAGAAAAGAGAAAGGAGAAGAAAATGCGCGAAGGAGAGCAGTGTGGTGCCAGGGCAGAGCAGCATGCAGAACAGTGAGTGGCGCGCCCTGCTTCCCTTGTCCCCTGCACCGAGTACTGACGCTGTGACGGGTCGCATAGAGAGGGCCCAGTCACCTGCAGAGCCAAGTGTGCCCAGCAACACTCTGGAGGAGGGGACTGCTGCAGAGCTGTATGGAGCAGAGCAGAACCGTGCATACACAGAGCTAAGTCGAGCCCACCGAGCAGAGCTGAGCTAGCCGTGCAGCAACCTGAGAGAGAAGCGCCCGACCCTAAGAGCACCCGCAGAGTGCAAGCCAGTGCCTGTCGTCGCCCGCCAACAACAGCTGGAACCAGAGAGAAAGAGACGCACAGTGTGAGTCCGGTCGCCGTGTCATTGAGTACTACCCATGTCCCCCATATGAGTGATCGAGTACAGGACAGACCCTTGCGCCCTGACTGTGCTGTTAAACAACTCCTGGGCCATATGGGGCCCATACCAGTTCGTGACTCCCTTTGCCATCGGCCACTTTGGGCCCGCTTGAATGAGATTGTCAGGAG
This sequence comes from Oophaga pumilio, assembly GCA_009801035.1. Lineage (NCBI taxonomy): Eukaryota > Metazoa > Chordata > Amphibia > Anura > Dendrobatidae > Oophaga > Oophaga pumilio. Next base: position 6,080 of record VIAB01059750.1, on the reverse strand, counting down.
AGTTGTACAGGAGCCACGTCGGGCTTAGCCAGCACCGTAGCCCATAACCTTTGCCGGAAACTCCAGTATATGGACAAGGGGCAGTGGAAGGTACCAGAGACCGACCACTGTTACGAGAAGACGGGGGATATCTTCTGTTTGACAACATTAATAAGGACCCTGCATCGGCCGTTGCTGGCACCTGTGAGTTTGCAGCAGGAGCTGCAGTATTGACTTCCTTATTCGTTTGCTAAGAGTTGAACCGTTGTATTGTACTGTGCCTTTGATACTGTTTCTTTAATACTGTTTAGCTCTTTACCTCCCTGAACGGAGTATTTCCCCTGTAAATAAACCCGTTAACCCTTGCTCTGCTGTCTGCATGCCGCCACTGCATCCCGTGTTCCTGCGAATACCACACAGCCACCTTCAGTGATATATTAGATGACCAGCTTTGAAAAATTAAAACTGCAGAGTTAAGCTATTCGGCAGACATTTGACTTCTGCAAATTAGTTGGAATTTGGCTTGGAATTTCGATTTACATTCACGTGCCGATAAAAGACGAAGAATAAAAATATTATACTCGCTTCGCTACAACTTGTCCCGCTACCACAGATCCCCAAATGGTCCTAAAATAGCTCTCTCCCTCCGACGTTGGTCTCCTTTGTTTAGTCTTTACTCTTCGGCACTTCTGGGGCTAACAAAGCCTCACACAACTTCATAGTATGATACATGGGGAAATGCACATTCTGCCTAGCAGCAACGGAGAAGCTGAGGAGTGAAGACTTAATGGAAGAAGACCAGAGCCGGGAGGAGGGAGCAACCAGAGTACTTGAAGGATAGCTAAACAAGTGAGGGATAACATGAGCATAATATTTTTTTAACCTCTATCTGGCATAACAAAGAATTCAGCCTAATTGATGTCGACTGGTTGCCATTTTGCTAGATTCAGGCAGGTCGAATCACAATTCAAATCAGAATGTCTGGTGCATTTTGTAGTAAATTTGATTCAATTTTGCTCATCTCCAAACTTAACTTAGTGATACTCTATTGGGAGAAATTTATGCTACATCTTTCTGTATTTGGATAATTAGTGGTTGTGATGTGATCAACAATATTTTGAGAGTCTGGCTAACAGATTGCGGAGCAATATTTAACTCATTTTGTGAGAAATTGGAGGCCTTAATCAAACTGGTTAACCATTGAGCTAGGTGTTGCCAAATCTAGGTGGCACAGGAGAAAAAGTTTCTGCTCCCTCTGTAGGAGAGCTAATTTGCATATTTTTTTCAGATATTATTGTCTTTAATAACCCCTATATCTGTAATGAGAATTAGAAATACCAGAATTTAATTGCCGACTGGGGACTTTGGCAGATATAGTGACAACACTCCACAAATAAAGTCATCAAAATAAAATGTAACTTAGTTAAATGTTCCCATTACCAACTTGAACACATATATAGTGACTTTTTTACATAATTCAAGAAAACCAAAAACATGAAAAGTAGAAACAACCATTGAATACATTTACATAATAATTTGCCATTAACCATTAAAATATGTTTCAGGATTGCTCTTATATGTAAATCATTAATAAATTATTAATGTATTCATCAAAATTAGAGCTAGTGGCCTCATAAAGTGCATTGTTTAGCAAGCGGAACAACTAGAGAGTTGCCCATCTCTAGTCCCAATTGCCACACTGTTCTACACCGTAAGAAATATAATACAATCATCGGTAATCTGAGAGAGGTGCGTGATTTATTAACCCTTCTTTTTTGTGACATACTTGCACCTGTTACAGTAGCTTTTTGACAAGCAGTTGATAACCTAAAAAGTGCCCTGACTGTACCCTACTATATCTGTATGCATGCTAATTCCTTCATTCTCACATAGTCTTTTATGTGCCTATTGCCTAATAAATGCTGAATCCTTTCAATAATGTACTCTTATGTCACAGCTCAGCATATGCTAATGAGCTGGGCCTCAAATGGTGAAAGGCCTCAATATAATCACTGGTATGGTAGGACCACCAGCATGTTCAGCGCATGTGCAATATTTCTGTAAGGCTCATCTGCTGAGGTGGGAACACAAACCTCGGGTATTGGTCCAGCTTGCAAGGACATGTGGAACTATGAGGACTTAGGCAATTCAGAAGCAATAGGACAGATGAATTGAAATCCAGCAGAAATTAATGGAAGTTAAAGATCAATAAACACAGATGGTGGTGCAAACCAAATATAGGACTCTAAAGTCTCCGTCTCACATAGCGAGATCGCTAGTGAGATCGCTGCTCAGTCAAAAGTTTTGTGACGCAACAGCGATCTCCCCAGCGATATTGCTGTGTGTGACATTCAGCGACGATCAGCCCCGCTGCTGGGTATCGCTGATTGTCGCTGAATGTCCTGGACATTTTTTTGATCGTTGGTCTCCCGCTGGCCAGCATGCAACGCTGCGTGTGGCAGGCGGGACACCAGCGATCAGCTGGTAACCAAGGTACACATCGGGTTTCTAGGCTCCGGGCGGTGCCTAGAAACCCGATGTGTACGTTAGATACCAGCGCGCTGGTGCAGGGGAGCTGGTAACCAAGGTACACAGCGGGTTTCTAAGCGCCGCGCGGTGCCTAGAAACCCAATGTGTACCTTGGTTACCAGCTCCCTGCACCAGAGCGCTGGTATCTAAGGTACACTGCAGGTAACTAAGCAACGTGCGTCGCTTGTTACCCGCATAGTCGCTGTCCTGATCGCTGCTGAGGACTGACTGTTTGGCAGCTCAGCAGCGATCATGTAGCGACACACCAGCGTTCCTGACAAGTTCATATCGTTGTCGGGATCACTGGTGTGTCGCTATGTGTGATGGGGCCCTAAATCATAAGACACCAATGTGTATCTTAGTGAGTCTTAAATAGGATTAAGGAGATGACTTCACAGAGTCACGCCGGGCAGCCTGGAAAACCCGATGTGGAGCACAACAGAGGGTAGCAGACTGAGGTGAAGGAAGCAGAGCTTGGGATATGTGTGTAACAATTTCCATTCATCCTACCATGGTGAGGATTGTATGGAGGCTGTTAATCAGGCTCAGGGAACTGTTATTGGAGGACTCAAGGCAGGACTAGTCTGGGCAACTAGTTCTGCCTCATTAGCAGAGAAATAGAGAGAGAGAGAGAAACAGAGTAAGAGAGATTCAAGTTTGGGTACACTTCTGATACCTGATCCGAACTTTGGACTACAGTTTAGTCAGATACTAGAACCGGAACTTCCACTGGGCTGCTCATTCCCAATTTAAATCAATACTGTTGGTAAAAAAAAATCTGCTTTGTTATCCTTTTTTAATTACCATTTTAAGTTTTATTCTAATTTGATTTTAGTGCACAGGGGCCAGGCAGTGCACAGGGTCTTCTCTCTGTCTGTGTTTCCATGGCCCCTCCACTACCTCTGATCTATGAATGACAGGTCACTGCTGAGATTTGATTGAGAGGAGGCAGGTAATTTACAGACTGGAGGCAGCAGGGGGGGTCTGGACAATCTCAGACAGGGAGGAGGAGACCCAGTGCACAGTTCGGCCTTTGTGCACCAAAATCTAACTTGCAGAAAACTTCAAATGCTGATTAAAGGAGAACAAGAAAGTAGATGACTTCACCAAATATATCACCTTAATCTGTGTTACAGCAATGTCACAGCCATGTCTTCCCTTTACATTACAATATCTTGCTGACAAGTTTTCTTTAAAGGGATTTCCCATCATTTCAAGTTACCACTTTATCATTAAATTATCATCCAAATGATAAATGATTACTTGCAGATTGATGGGGCTTTAACCACATGTGTGCCAAGGTAATGGAGTACGATGACCAGCTACCTCTGGTAGTCCAACAGACAGTAATAAGAGAAGTGGCTCTCAAACGTGGCCATTGCTCCATTCCAATAGGACACGTCAGAGTCCTGTCCTCAGAGTCAGTCGGACGGCCCCATCCATCCGTATGGTGTCACCTGTCCTTTGTATAAGTAATAACTAAATGATGGAAAGAACTCTTCAAAATAGAACTTCCTTTTTAATTTTATTTGTTTTTTTTTCCCCAAAATTTCAGTTTATCATATATTAGAACAGCCCTGGTTGATTTCTAGTGGAAAATTAAAAGAGAATAATTAATGTGTTGATGCATTATGATAGTAGAGGTTTAGATTACTAAAATCTTCTCATGAGGTTATACAGTGAAATTTATGTGTCAAGATTGAATGGTCTGGAAAACTTGCAAATCCAGAATTTTACAATGCAAAATCATCAATAAATTGTCAAAAATCCCCCCCTAGTCCTGTGCCATATTCAAATCCTATTTTCAGTAAATTCTACTTACAAAATGTGTATATTTTTCTGTATAATAAAACAATTTAATAAAAGGCTGCACTTAGGCAAGAAACCCTGATAAATTTCAGTCCAATCACTACAGATGAGTGGATCAGGCAACATTTGATTTCGAATGGTCCACCATTCTTCCACCCAGCAGATGTATATCACTTATTTGATCTGAAAGTATATACACTGATTTAATTTATTTTAGTTGGATTTATATCTACTGCTGCATCCAGTATTAGTTCTCTACTAACATTCGAATTTGCCTGTTCCCAAGAAATTCAATTAGCATAAAAATTATTATCAACAAATTTAATGTCCTTTATTATGCTCTGAGGACCTTTCAGACCCCAGTGCATAATACATGTAGGATGTAAAAAAAAAAAAAATCCTATAACTCATTTACAAAATTTGACGTATATTTACATCAAAGGTCGTGTCAATGCCTTTCACATCTTTCTCCGCCCATGATGGCTGATTTAATCATCATCAAATCATCAGTCATCATGTGCTTTGCTCCTGTGTGGCTGTTAACCAGTTAAATCTCACTGTCTGGCCGGGATCACACATGCGAGAAACTCGCACGATTCTCGTGCGAGTCTCCCACATGAACATCCGGCACTGCGCCGACACTCGCACCGGAGCATGCGGCTGCATGTATTTCTATGCAGCCGCACGATCCGGTCTGAATGCTGGCGGTAGTGCCAGGTGTTCATGCGAGAGACTCGTACAAGAATCGTGTGCGTTTCTCACATATGTGACCCCGGCCTATATCATTGACAGCGGGATTAAACATGTGCCAGTCGGAATCGTGTCATTCACCTGGCCCATCGGTGCCCCTGTTGATTGCCTCTGTCACATGACATCACAATATGCAGTGTGACCTTGCAAATGCCCATAGCCACTTTGGGCCTCAGAGATTTCAATAATCCAGGGCATTCAGAAGATCTGACAAGGACCAGATGGGTGATGTGAGTAGCAGAGAGGCCAGAGAGGTGAGTGATAAGGTAAATATAAGTTTTTTTTATTATTTAACTTTTTGTTGGCCCTTTACAGCTTTTTCTATGTTAGCTGCTTTTGATGTTAGAGTAGTTACTTGCAAAAAATGGGGACCCTTGACGTGGGTTGCAAGCTTATCTATCTTGGCCAAAATAGTAACCAATACCTCATTTAATGTGTTTATCATATGCATTATTTTTTGCACTTTTTATCATATCATTTTTTGCAGGATGCAACTAGGCCTCTTTCTGTTGGCTTAGTTTATTAGGGTGTCTGTCCCTGTGTGTTGCATATTATTGTCCTGTGCAGCCCGCCTCTTAATTAGTGATGAGCCATCCCCGTAGTATTCGAGTTCGGTTCGGTTCGCCGAACAGCCGTGTGTTCGACGAACTGTTTGACGAACAGTTTGTCAAACACTGTCGAACACCATTAAAACCAATTGCAGGCAAACCAAAACACATAGAAACACATAGAAAACACATAAAAAACACTTCAAAGGTGTCCAAAAGCTGACAAATTGCTCAGAAGACACAACTAACACATGGAAAAGTGACAAGTACATATAGTCATGCGAAAAGAAAAGAGGTGGAGGAGTAAAAGGAGGGGGAGACACAGATATAGGCGTGTCATGCCCTTCTAAAACCAAAAAAGTACCAAGCCGACACGGCCAGTCTGTTCCTGCCTGTGCGACCTGCATGTCGCCGGGTTTGAGCCAGAGCTGCGGTGGACCCTGACTGCCAGCCCCCCTCTCCCAA
>VIAB01059743.1:0-10163 GCA_009801035.1 Oophaga pumilio | reverse complement strand
CGATACTTTTGGATATCGGAAAGTATCGCTCAACTCTAATAGTCGTTTAAGACGACCCTGGCCTACATAAGTCAGACTATAGCTCATAGGGACTTTTTACACAAAGACACAGAAAATGGAAACAAGGACAGAAAGTCTTGATAGATATCTCTTGTTTTCTTTACTAGTCACGCAGGAAAGCTGAGGCAAAGAGCAATAAACAATAAATCTGCAACTTCAGCCCTTTTATCATAATTATCATACTTATCATACTTACACTAAAACAGCCAATAACCTAGCAGCTTTTAATTGTATGTTAATTGACTAACCAGCCCCTTTTTGTAAATGTATAAAACCCTTAATGAATAATAAACTGTTGGTCTTGATGAACTGTTATACTGACACTTCCATTGTGGAAAGTCCTCATTTCGTCTGAGCGCTCAAAGAAAAGACATTTAATATAAAATTGGGAACAGCAACAGCAAACACTGCAGGATAGATTTATCCTAATTAAATTTCCATAACAATATCTCCACAAGGAAATTAAAAAAATAAAACTAAGTTTTACTCAACTCTGCAATCACTAGTACATGATGCGGTCAGATGACATGCTCAAACTGGTGAAATTTCCCTTGAAAGGGCTCACTTACACAAGCGTATAACACGGTTGAGTGCTATCTGATGTTTTATAGGATAGCACTCGGACCAATGTTATACTATGGGGCAGTGCAGATCTGCGCTTTTTTTTTCTCATGCCGATTCGGAACACAAGCACCCATTCAAGTCTATGGGTGCGTGTAAAACATTGGACTGCACTTGTATGTCATCCGAATGCAGTCCTACATACGCAGCCTCAGACAATGGAGAAGATGAAGAAATTAAGTTCTCCATCTTCTCACCTGCGGTACGATTCGCTCATCTGAAAGAATTGGATCACAGTAAGTTGACACTCGGCTCAAACTCTGACAGAGCTTGAGCCGAGTGTCATTTACATTATAGATCCGATTCTCTCGGAAGAAAGAATCATCGCTCGTGTGACTCCGGCCAAAGTCTTAAAAATCCAAACAAAGCGGGGTAATTATATTAGTCCCCAATAAAAGGATAATTTAAAAAATGGAAGAGTATTTAACAAACCTGAAATACATAATGTAATTCTTTCTTTAATATTTCTATACTAACTGCATACTAGCTTTCACTCAACTATACAGGTTCTAAGGCAATATTTTATCATATAAACAATAAAGATATAGATACAAGCAGATGGATGCTAGTATTTTAGGGCAGATGTGTATTAACCTTTGGTTATAAGTTGTTCGACGCCTCTCTTTTCCATGTGATCTGGTATCACGTGTGGGTAGATGCTGTTAAACTGGATTATGACAGTTAAAGAGGGAACCATCCAAAAAAATAAAGGGAACACTCAAATAACATATTCTAGATCTAAATGAATGAAATATTCTCATTGAATACTTTGTTGTGTGCAATTATGAATGTGCTGTCAACATAATCACACAAAAATCATCAATGGAAATCAAATTTTTGAACCAATGGAGGCCTGTATTTGGAGAGACCCCCAAAATGAAAGTGGAAACAAGTCCAAATGAAAATCAAAACAAGACAAAATTAAAGTGGAAACAAGTCAAAATGATGCTCAGTATTGTGTGTGGCCTCCACGTGCCTGTATGACCTCCCTACAATGCCTGTGCATGCTCTTGATGAGGTTGCGGATGTTCTCCTGAGGGATCTCCTCCCAGACCTGGACTAAAGCATCCGTCAACTTCTGGACAGTCTGTGGTGCAACGTGACGTTGGTGGACGGAGCGAGACATGCTGTTCCAGATGTGCTCGATCAGATTCAGGTCTGGGGAACGTCAGGCCAGTCCATAGCTTCAATGCCTTCATCTTGCAGGAACTGCTGACACACTCCGGCCACATGAGTTCTAGCATTGTCCTGCATTAGGAGGAACCCAGGGCCGACCTCACCAGCATATGGTCTCACAAGGGGTTTGAGGATCTCATCTCAGTACCTAATGGCAGTCAGGCTACCTCTGGCGAGCACATGGAGGGCTGTGTGGCCCTCCAAATGCCACCCCACACCATTCCTGACCCACTGCCAAACCGGTCATGCTGAAGGATGTTGCAGGCAGCAGATCGCTCTCCACGGCATCTCCAGACTCTGTCACGTCTGTCACATGCGTTGAGTGTGAACCTGCTGCCTGCAACATCCTTCAGCATGACTGGTTTGACAGTGGGTCAGTAATGGTGTGGGGTAACATATCTGTGGCATATATTTGGAGGGCCACACAGTCCTCCATGTGCTCGTCAGAGGTAGCCTGACAGCCATTAGTTACTGAGATGAGATCCTCAGACCCCTTGTGAGACCATATGCTGGTGCGGTTGGCCCTGGGTTCCTCCTAATGCAGGACAATGCCAGACCTCATGTGGCTGGAGTGTGTCAGCAGTTCCTGCAAGATGAAGGCATTGAAGTTATGAACTGGCCTGTCCATTCCCCAGACCTGAATCTGACTGAGCACATCTGGGACAGCATGTCTCGCGCCATCTACTAACGTCATGTTGCACCACAGACTGTCCAGAAGTTGACGGATGCTTTAGTCCAGGTCTGGGAGGAGATCCCTCAGGAGAACATCCGCAACCTCATCAGGAGCATGCCCAGGCGTTGTAGGGAGGTCATGCAGGCACATGGAAGCCACACACAATACTGAGCATCATTTTGACTTGTTTCCACTTTAATTTTGTCTTGTTTTGATTTTCATTTTGACTTGTTTCAACTTTCATTTTGGGGGTCTCTCCAAATCCAGGCCTCCATTGGTTCAAAAATTTGATTTCCATTGATAATTTTTGTGTGATTATGTTGACAGCACATTCAACTTTGTACACAACAAAGTATTCAATGAGAATATTTCATTCATTTAGATCTAGGATGTGTTATTTGAGTGTACCCTTTATTTTTTTGAGCAGTGTATTTAGTGTTCTAAATTGCTTTCCCTTTTAGACTTGTAATTTAATTTTTACTGTAACTTTACTTATTCAATTCATTAATAAAATAATTTTATAAAATATGAAATGGTTACTTCTCTATGCAATTTCTTTGATGTTTAACAAAATATAATTTCTTAGTTAAACATTTTCCTATTCTCATTGTGAAAATGGCTTCTCCTCTGTGTGTATTGTTTGATTAATAATAAGAGTTGATTAACAGGAACAACAATTCCCACATTCTGGACATGAAAATGAATTATACTGTGTGAATTCTCAGATGTGCAGCAAGATTTGATTTCTTGGTAAAACCTTTCCCACATTCGGAACATGAAAATGGCTTCTCCCCTGTGTGAGTTCTTTTATGTTTAATGAGATCTCCTTTGCAAGTAAAACATTTCCTACAGTCTGGACATGAAAATGGTTTCTCCCGTGTGACATCTTTGATGTGCAGAAAAATTTGCTTTCTTGTTAAAACATTTCCCACATTCTGAAAAAGAAATTGGCTTCTCCACTGTGTGAATTTTCTTATGTGCAACAATACTTGTTTTGTAGGTAAAATATTTCCCACATTCTCAACATGAAAATGGCTTCTCCCCTGTGTGAGTTCTCTGATGTGCAGAAAAATTTGCTTTCTTGTTAAAACATTTCCCACATTCTGAACAAGAAAATTGCTTCTCTCCTGTGTGAATTTTCTTATGGGCAACAAGATTTGTTTTATAGGTAAAATATTTCCCACATTCTGAACATGAAAATGGATTCTCGCCCGTATGAGTGCTTTTATGTTTAACAAGATCTCGTTTGTAAGTAAAACAATTCCCACATTCATAACATGAAAATGGCTTCTCCCCTGTGTGAATTCTCTGATGTGCAGTAAGACTTGCTTTCTTGGTAAAACATTTTCCACATTCTGGACATGAAAATGGCTTCTCCCCTGTGTGAGTGCTATTATGTTTAACGAGATCTCCTTTGCAAGTAAAACATTTCCCACATTCTGGACATGAAAATGGCTTCTCAATTGTGTGAACTCTCTGATGTACAGCAAGATATGATTTCTTGACAAAATATTTCCCACATTTTAAACAAGAAAATTGCTTCTCTCCTGTGTGAATTTTCTTATGTGAAGAAAGATTTGTTTTGTAGGTAAAATATTTCCCACATTCTGCACATGAAAATGGCTTCTCCCCCGTGTGAGAACTTTTATGTTTAATGAGATCTCGTTTGTAAGTAAAACAACTCCCACATTCTGGACATGAAAATGGCTTCTCCCCTGAGTGAATTCTTTGATGTACATTAAGATTTCCTTTGTTGGTAAAACATTTCCCACATTCTGCACATGAAAATGGTTTCTCTCCTGTGTGAGTGTTTTTATGAATAACGAGATGTCCTTTGCAAGTAAAACATTTCCCACATTCTTGACATGAAAATGGCTTCTTCCTTGTGTGAGTTCTCTGATGAACAGTAAGATTTGTTTTCTTGGTAAAACATTTCCCACATTCTGAACATAAAAATGGCTTCTCCCCTGTATGAGCTGTTTGATGTTCAGCATCCCTTTTGTTATTGTAATTTTCCTTCACAGTCTGTAATGATCCAGAAGATGGAACGTTTTCATAAGGAATAGATGATAGATTTTTGCTGTGAAGGGCTGGCGATATATCTGGAATAAAGTCATACTCTTCATATATATATGGTGTGATACCATAATCAGCTGCTTCAAAATCAGTATATGTCAAATATCCCTCTGACGCACAGTCATCTGCCAAGAAAAAAAATAATTTTTTTTTTATAAATGCTGCCTTTATAAACAAACTGGATATAAATTCAATTACTAGCCCATGAAGACAGGGGAATAAACTGTAGACTTCAATGCAAGGACTAGCAGATTATGATATTAAGGCCGGCGTCACACTAGCGAGTTTGATGCGAGTTAGTCACACGACTAACTCGCATCAACACCCGGCACGGCCGCCCGCTCTCGGACCAGAGTGCGCGGCTGCATGTATTTCTATACCGCCGCGCACTCTGGTCCTAGAGCGGGCGGCTGTGCCGGGTGTTGATGCGAGTTAGTCGTGTGACTAACTCGCATCAAACTCGCTAGTGTGACGCCGGCCTAAACCAAAAGGTTGTACAATTTTTAATTTCTTTTCTAATGATAGCTTTTTTTCTTTTATAGCTTTATGTTACACTGTGCTTATCACCAAATTTTTGTAATGAAATGTTCAATGGAGAATCATAAAGAGGCCTATAAGTCAGTGCTATTAGGTGGTGTCTGTCTCATACACTCCCTGACAGCTACATGAATTATAGCACAGAACAAGGCAAAGTGGAGGAGCAGGATGGTCGTGTACATAGAAGCCATGACATTAGAGCAGTTGTAAGGCTGAAGTAGTATGTGCATTTTTGTATGTATTTTCAATAGCAAAAATAATAAGCAAAGAGAAATTAATTAATTAAAAATTAAAATGAGGACATGTGAAACATTGGCTTTTAAGTCATATAGGAGCTCTGGGACACCTGAAAATCAATTTGAATCAGTGTCATTATCCTATTATGACAGCCAGCATCTGCTCTTTGCGATATAATAATAATCATCCAGCTTAAGCTACATGAAATATATTGTATATTCCATACAGAAAAGTTTGGCCGTTTCTGAATCAAGATGAGTTTCGCTTCTTTGCCCAAAGTATTGAAGCTTATACAAAAATATCATATTAAGAAGGATTTCAATAAAAAATGGGGCACAGCAAATATAAAGCTGATCATCTAGAAAAATTATATTTGTATGTACAATATCTTTACTATACTGTCTCATGATTATGCTATAAAGTAGCTCACATGCTCCTGCACTTCACTTCATACCAGCTGTATTAACAGAGTCCATGGCCGTGCTGGTGGGGATGCTGCACGTGGTCTCCCAATCTAACTGCGTACATGGCAGATTAACCACTCTGTCTGACAGCTAGTCATTTACATAACTAGCTTCATTTTTGTGATTGTGGGCATTATTACAAGTGCTTCTCACTAAATTAGAATATCATCAAAAAGTTACTTTATTTCAGTTCTCCAATACAAAAAGTGAAACTCATTATATAGTCAATGGTCGGGGCTCCGTTTGCAGCAATTACTGCATCAATGCGGCGTGGCATGGAGGCAATCAGCCTGTGGCCTTGCTGAGGTGTTATGGAAGCCCAGGTTGCTTTGATAGCAGCCTTCAGATCATCTGCATTGTTGGGTCTGGTGTCTCATCTTAATCTTGACAATACCCCATTGATTCTCTATGGGGTTAAAGTCAGGCAAGTTTGCTGGCCAATCAAGCACAGTGATACTGTTGTTTTTAAATCAGGAATTGGTACTTTTGGCAGTGTGAACATTGACCAAGTCCTGCTGGAGAATGAAATTTCCATCTTCAAAAAGCTTTCGGCAGAGGGAAGTATGAAGTGCTCTAAAATTTCCTGGTAGATGGCTGCACTGACTTTGGTCTTGATAAAACACAGTGGGCCTGTGAAATGCAAAATTTACTTTCATCTGACAACAACACCTTGGACCACTGAGCATCAGTCCAGTTCTTTTTCTCCTTGGCCCAGGTAAGACGCTTCTGGCGTTGTCTATTGTTCATGAGTGGCTTGACACAAGGAATGTGACACTTGTAGCCCATATCCTGGATTCGTCTGTGTGTGTTGGCAATTGAAGCAATGACTCCAGCAGCAGTCCACTCCTTGTGAATCTCCCCCAAATTTTTGAATAAAGAAATAAGAGAAAAAAGATCAGTTCACCCCTTAGATGTGCAGGAACCAGAGCACGGGGAGTCTGTAGTGCAGCAAGATTAGTAATCTAAAAAGTAGGTAATCCAGCTTTTTTTTTCCTTTAAGCCCTTAACCCCCATGGGTGGTTTGCACGTTAATGACCAGGCTAATTTTTACAATTCTAACCACTGTCCCTTTCTGAGGTAATAACTCTGGAACGCTTCCATGCATCCTGGTAATTCTGACACTGTTTTCTCGTGACATATTGTACTTCATGTTAGTGGTAAAATTTCTTTGATATGACTTGTGTTTATTTGTGAAAAAAAATGGAAATTTGGCGAAACTTTTGAAAATTTCGCAATTTTCCAACTTTGAATTTTCAATGCACTTAAATCACAGAGATATGTCACACAAAATACTTAATAAGTAACATTTCCCACATGTCTACTTTACATCCGCACAATTTTGGAACCAAAATTTTTTTTTTTTATTAGGAAGTTATAAGGGTTAAAAGTTAACCAGCGATTTCTCATTTTTACAACACCATTTTTTTTTAGGGACCACATCACATTTGAAGTCACTTTGAGGGGTCTATATGATAGAAAATACCCAAAAGTGACACCATTCTAAAAACTGCACCCCTCAAGGTGCTCAAAACCACATTAAAGAAGTTTATTAACCCTTCAGGTTCTTCACAGGAATTTTTGGAATGTTTAAAAAAATGAATATTTAAATTTTTTTCACAAAAAATGTACTACAGATCTAATTTGCTTTATTTTACCAAGGGTAACAGGAGAAATTGGACCGCAAAAGTTGTTGAACAATTTGTCCTGCTGATACCCCATATGTGGGGGTGAACCACTGTTTGGGCGCATGGCAGAGCTCAGAAAGGAAGGAGCACCGTTTGACTTTTCAATGCCAAATTGGCTAGAATTGAGATTGGACGCCATGTCGCATTTGGAGAGCCCCTGATGTGCCTAAACAGCGGAAACCCCCCACAAGTAACACCATTTTGGAAACTAGACACCCTAAGGAAGTTATCCAGCCGTGTGGTGAGCACTTTGAACCCCACGTGCTTCACAGAAGTTTATAACGTAGAGCCATAAAAATAAAAAAATCCTTTTTTTTTTTCACAAAAATGATTTTTCGCTCCCAATTTTTTATTTTTACAAGGGTAAAAGGAGAAATTGTACCCCAAAAGTTGTGCAATTTGTCCCGAGTACGCCGATACCCTATAAGTGGGGGTAAATCACTGTTTGGGCGCACAGCACAGCTCGGAAAGGAAGAAGCGCCATTTGACTTTTTCAACACAGAATTGGCTGGAATTGAGATCGGACCCCATGTCGCGTTTGGAGAGCCCCTGATGTTCCTAAATAGTGGAAACACCCCAAGTCATAATCATCAACATTAACAGAAATAAAAATTTTTGATGATATTCTAATTTAGTGAGAAGCACTTGTACTTGATTTTGACTCAGCCTGTTATCTGACCTTGATTCTGGATTCTCCCCCAATCTGTCTATGTACTTGTTGCAGATCTCCAGATTGACTTCTATTTTGCTTGGCATTCAGGAAAATAAAATCTAAAGAATAAACATGAGGGATTTCTTTGAAATATTGACTGGTCTAGCCCTGAACAAGCTCACTGCAGTTTTACTCACTTTGCTGGTAAGTATAATCCTAACAATATAATTATTCGAATGAATCGTCTGCTACCAGCATTGGAACAAGTTCATGGAATGTCTCAGCTGGATCGTGAACTGGCCAAACAAATTGAACCTTAGGAAGTCACCCTTCATGTTGATGCTGTTTCTGAATTCAAGATAAATTCACCAGATTGATTTTCTGGAGATTACAAGAAATTCTTGCTTTTTCGTGAAAGTTGTAAATGCTCTGCCTTCAAACCTCTGACTTTGAACAACAACATGATAGACTATTTTTATTACAACAAGAGGATCCTCAAGTGTAGGATTTCTGCTTCTTTGGTCTTCAGAGTTGTTATCTGCAGAAAATGCAGAAACCGTTTATGACCAAAACAGACTAGACACTTTTGCTCTTTTTGTTCAGTGGGCTACAAATTCTCAGTGGAATGATCTAGGCATTTTATGTTAATTTCTTCTCGGTGGCTTTGAGGAAACCTACCTAGATGAACGGATATTTCCTTGATTTATCCAAGATTTTACTATGTTTGATTATCTTTGTTTCTTCTGGATAGTGGAGCAACCATCTATTTATTTGATCTGGATGTTACTATGATGTTGAAACTGCCTCTGACTATCTCTCTGCCAGAGACAGAGACATAATAGTCAAAATGAACTGTGTACAGACAGAGAGTGGGTGACAGCAGTGAGAACTAGTTTGTGAGAAGGTGAGATTTTAAGCAATTTTCAAGTGTCAACATACATTTCAGCAGTCACGATTTGTCAAGATATGTCAAGATTTGCCTGTTTCCATCACGAGAGGGCGACAATTTGTCGTTGTAGTTGGGATTGACATCACAGTGCACCGGTGGAGCAGTAATTACAGCCATGGGTCAGTGATGCACTACAGCAATGAGGTCAGGTACTTATGAAGAGAGGTTAGCATGGCAGGAGGACAGTGGAGAGATATAGAGAGTGTAATGGAAAACTAGAGAGGGGACAGCTATGGCATAGTCTATGGTTCATAAGGGAGTACTTTATGATGCTTATAGCTCATTAAAGCAGACAGTGTGGAGGCCATATATCATAGGAGGCTTATTTAGGTCATGGTATGGATAGATATTTTTATGCAGAGGACATTTTAATGACACTTATTTTTAAGGGCACCGTATCGAAATGTGCTGTAGAAGACCAAATAAGAGCGAAGTCTACTGAGACAAGCTGTGAACGTGAAGTCATCATGGCATCTAGTCAAAATGGAGATGAAAAGAAAGCAACGACTCCTATGGATGACGATGTCAATTGTAAGGTACCTGGATGTAAACGTTTTTTTGTGATGCCGCCTGCGTCTCATCAGTACTGTGGTTCTTGTATGGTCCACAACCATTATCAGGCGGTCAACAACAACTCCCAACAACTCCTTAATATTGTTATAAACATACTGGGAGTTGCAGGTTAATGCGAAACAAATGTATACGAGGCTGACTTGACATTACAAAGGACTGATGAACTAAGCTTGACGATGTTCTGATGTTGGTTCTGTGATGTATTCATGTACAAATGGTGGTTCTGGTAACGCATTCATGTACTGATGATGGTTCTGGTGACAAATGTACTGATGATGGCATTAGTGTTGTATTTATTTAATGATGTTGTTCTTGTCATGTGTTCATGTTCTGATAGTGGTCCTGGTGACATTTATGAACTGATGGTGGTTTTGGTTATGTATTTATCTACTGATTATGGTTCTGGTGATGCATTCATATATACAGCTCTGGCAAAAATTAGGAGACCACTGCACAGTTT
>VIAB01059741.1:0-10164 GCA_009801035.1 Oophaga pumilio | reverse complement strand
TAGCACTATATGCTAATTTTTTGAGAAGGACCTGTATAAAAAAAAACATATGCAACAACCTTGTTCTCGTTCCCCTAGCAGTTTGACGGATCACCGGTGCACGGACTCTCTGGACAGCAGACGAGATGTAGTGATATCATCACGTTTGCTGTGTCAGTCACACACGCTGATTTGTGGAAGTATTCATCGCTGTCTCTATCCTATGGACGCAGATAGTGGTGTTATCGGGATAGCGAATGGTATGGTGCAGCTCATGGGACAGTTTTCAGCCCTCCTGCTGTCTCTGTCCACGGCCTGGACTTTGTGGTTACTGTATAAAATATACCAGACATGGGCAGAGATCAGATATACTATACACACAATAACCTGCACATAACATCCAATGTCTGTTCACACAGTATACCACACACAGTATATAGGGGAATACATGACTGGCATAGAATATACTGTGACTACAGCCATCTGGTGTTGTATATGTGTATTTTTTTAACATATCTGATGTCTTTATCATAGTAGATCATACACTAATCTGTATAGTGGATGTGATATATTATGTACACAGATATGCACTGGACTGATCACACCTGGAACTGCCCACAGGTCCTCACATATTATATATAGAGCTATATGGTACTGATCCTGGATAGTGATGTCTGTGGGTCTCTCTGCTGTGACTCAGTGTGATTTATTGAGTTAGGGCTCATACTCACTTGAGCCGAAAACGGATGATTTTCAGCCGATAAAAAATAAAAGATAAAAGATTATTGCAAGATTACTACATTTGCAATAGGAGAGTATATGTTTATATGATCTTCCAATACTGTACAATACTGTATACTTATGTAATTTGTGGAACTGCCTCTTACCCCTAACGCCTCATTCCCAGGGCTTCTATTGTGGATTCTATCTTTTCCTTACTCAATAATTTTTGTGTGTAAGATTATGTATGTTACTTATCATTGTATCAATAAAATCAAATTTAGTTTTTGAAGTCAGCACTCCAATTATCTTTATTTACACACAACAGGATGGTAAAAGGGGGAGGAAGGCCCTAACAATAGGGAACGAAGGATGGGGCACCTCCTAACCACAACCTGTGCTTATCCCTATGCTCCTCTAATGCCCTATGCAGGTCCTTCCCCCTGCAGCCATCATGTGCCTAGTCCCTAGCTGTCACCTCACAGTACTCTGGCTAGTGCACTGGCCGGCAAGGATGCTAGCCTCACTACTGCAGATGGTGTGAACATGAGGGTAGTGACAAGCATGAGACAGATAAGGTAAGAAAACAAGTAAATTAGCTCCAGGCTCCAATGCCAAGCTCCACATTGCAGAAGATACTGAAACAGGACCCCAAACTCCACAGAAGTAGCAGATTCAGCACTGACACCAGAGGGCTGTAAACTCCAAGGCTGATCTACATAGAAAAATCTATTATCAACAGTCAACTGATGCATCATGTGGCTATTTAAAGGATGGTGGGAGCGGTCACCACCCAAATCAGCTGACCAGCAACATAGCAGCTGCCAGCAAGGAAACTGACATTAACCCTTGCTGGCCAAAAAGTAAAAACCACAATTAAATTAAAGCAGAACCAGAGCTATCATGACTCCAAAGATGAGTCATGACAGCTGCTGGTGGCGTCCTGATGGATAAGCGCATCCAGCTGTCCCCTCAAAGTGTAGACCACCTAATTTTTATTAAAATTAACAAGTCATGGATCTTTTATGACTTTTGCACCCCAGTCTCAGATTGGGCACACTTGGCGATGGTGTTGTTTTTAGTGTCATGTATTAATCTCGCGTTGTTGCAGTCTATGCCATCTTTGTGTTGTCTTCTGTGCCTGCTGTTGCTACTGCTGCTGATGTTGCAAACAATTTTTTGAAATGTGGAGACTCCAATTTGGGTCTCCATCTAGTGGGTTGCCTGTTGTGTAAGGTGTGTCAGAGGCCTATTATAATATTTCTACTCTGTGGAAATTGATGCCACTTTAGTGGTGTGTGACAATAATATTTTTTAAATGTGGAGAGTGGACTCCAAGTTTGGTCTCCATCTGGTGGGTAACCTGTGTAAGCAGGGCTTTCAGACAGGCAGGCCTACACTTACTTTCAGTCGAGTACCTGTGTTACTTTCCTTACATTTTTCTACCAATAATACTGTATGAAACTCCCTTAACCACTAGGTCTTCATTGAAACTTTAATTCAAAGCTCTAAATGCTGGCCCAGACCCTGATACCTCATGCGTGGCCCATGACTGACTGCTTCTGTACCATTACAAAAGGTTCTACTGTGGGTCAATTGATCAGTCAAATATTTGTGCCACTGTGAACTGGAGGTGAAATCAAATTTGATGGCTAAAGAGAAAAAAGAGTGCTGATAGATATCATGGTCCTGTTTCCCATCATATGTATTGGAGATAGGGTTTGCCTTTCCACCAAAAGCATCTATTTTAAAGAAATCTGTCAGTAGCATCAACCCTCGTAAGCCGTATATACGCAAGTCATAGAAAATTGAATAAAATGATATCTTGATATCTTCGATCTGATGTCTTATTCCAAAGATATCCTCAGTTTTTAATATGTAAATGAGCTGTTAAGATTTATGGGCTGGGACAGATTTCCCTGCATCTGCTTCAAGAACTCATGTTAAATTAAAGGAGTCATTACCAGTATGAGACAGGTAGATCAAGAGAGCAGACAGACTGCCAGTCATAATGTGTCTCACACTGGTAATGTTCATTTAAAATGAACTTAGGAGATCTGTGTCGGGCCCATACAATTCTTACCCTCAGTGTATATTGATCCAACCCATATAATCGTGCATCTCTTGATCCTCTTTAGCCTCTTCTTATACTGCACTGGCAATGGCCTGATATTTCTATGGACTTCTTTACAGTTTTTCCTGAGACATAACGGTTCACTACCATCTGGGTCATAGTGGATTGTTTCTAAAAGATGTCTCAGTTTGTTCCATTACCAGGACATCCATCTGCTCCACAGCTGGCTGAAGTGTTTTTCAAAGAAATGTTACAGTCTCATTGTGTTCTAGCTTGTATTGTATCTGATCATGGTGTACAATTTGTTTCCAGGTTCTAAAGGGCACTCAGAAAAAATTCCATTAAACTTCTATGCTTATCACCCCCAAAGTAATAGGAAAACTGATAATGGCATGAAATATGAGACTAATCAAATTCTGAACTGTAAGAAAATGTGTAGGAAATTCTTTTGTTTGATAGACTAGAATACATATGGTCCCAAATAGAGATGGGCCCCTAAAAAGGATATTAATGCTTCAATTTTGCTCAGATTTCATTCCAAGCATTCTGTCACAGGGATACCGTGACAGACAGGGGCCAGAAGACTGTGGTCTCTGGTGTCACATATTACTGCACTGTTTAGAAGTACTTCACCATTGTATTAAACAGTGCAGGTTTTTTTCCTTGCTAGCAGTCCAAAGGTTGATCTGTTCAGTTGAAGGTCCTGGCGATTATGTACCCGATTCTCTCAGCTGTTCAGTGTTGACCACTTCCCTTTGCTATATACAGTGGGGAAAAAAATATTTAGTCAGTCACCAATTGTGCAAGTTCTCCCACTTAAAAAGATGAGAGGCCTGTAATCGACATCACAGGTACACCACAACTATGAGAGTCAAAATGAGAAAACAAATCCAGAAAATCACCTTGTCTGATTTGGCAAGATTTATTTTGCAAATTATGGTGGAAAAAAAGTATTTGGTCATTAACAAAAGTTCATCTCAATATTTTTTTAATATCCTTTGCTGGCAATGACAGGGGTCAAATGTTTTCTGTCAGTCTTCACAAGGTTGGCACACACTATTAGTAGTATTTTGGCCCATTCCTACATGCAGATCTCCTCTAGAGCAGTGATGTTTTAGGCCTGTCGCTGTGCAACACAGACTTTCAAATCCCTCCAAAGGTTTTCTATGGGGTTGAGATCTGAGGCTGGCAAGGCCACTCCAGGACCTTCATATGCTTTTTACAAAGCCACTTCTTTGTTGCCTTGGCGGTGTGCTTGGAATCATTATCATGGTGAAAGACCCAACCACGTTTCATCTTCAATGCCCTTGCTGATGGAAGGAGGTTTGCACTCAAAATCTCACGATACATGACCTCATTCATTCTTTCATGTACACGGATCAGTCGTCCTGGGCCCTTTGCAGAGAAACAACCCCAAAGCATGATGTTGCCACCCCCATGCTTTACAGTAGGTATGGTGTTCTTTGGATGCAACTCAGCATTGTCTCCTCCTAACACGACGAGTTTTGTTTCTACCAAATAGTTCTACTTTGGTTTCATCAGACCATATGACATTCTCCCAATAATCTTCTGGTAATCTAAATGCTCTCTAGCAAACTTCAGATGGGCCCGGACATGTACTGGCTTAAGCATGGGGACATGTCTGGCACTGCAGGATCTGAGTCCCTGGCAGCATAGTGTGTTACTGATGGTAGCCTTTGTTACGGTGGTTTCAGCTCTACGCAGGTCATTCACTAGGTCCCCCGTGTGGTTCTGGGATTTATGCTCACTATTCTTGTGATCATTTTGACCCCACGGGGTGAGATCTTGCATGGAGCCCCAGATCGAGGGAGATTATCAGTGGTCTTGTATGTCTTCCATTTTCTTATTATTGCTCTCACAGTTGATTTCATCACACCAAGCTGCTTGCATAATCAGTCTTCTCAGCCTGGTGCAAGGCTACAATTTTGTTTCTGTTGTCCTTTGACAGCTCATTGGTCTTCACTCTTCACCATAGTGGAGTTTGGAGTGTGACTGAGGTTGTGGACAGGTGTGTTTTACAATGATAACAAGTTCAAACAGGTGCCATTACTACAGGTAATGAGTGGAGGACAGAGGAGCCTCTTAAAGAAGAATTTTCAGGTCTGTGAGAGCCAGAAATCTTGCATGTTTTTAGGTGACCAAATACTTATTTTCCACCATAATTTGCAAAATAAATCTTGTCAAATCAGACAAGGTGATTTTCTGGATTTGTTTTCTCATTTTGACTCTCATAGTTGTGGTCTACCTATGATGTAAATTACAGGCCTCTCTCATCTTTTTAAGTGGGAGAACTTGCACAATTGGTGGCTGACTAAATACTTTTTTCCCCACAGTATGCTCGCCTCTGACACTTAGGGATTGCCAGTGTTAGTTCGTACTGCCTGGTTCTGGAGTTGGAGGTGTTGTCTGTGATTGGAGTTAGTGTTTGGAGATTGCTCAGGAGATTGTTGCTTGGAGTTTTGTCTGTGTCCACAGCCTCATCCTCTCCTATTTGGTTTCTCCTCCCTTGTATCCCACTCTGTTGTTTGATGTGTGAATTTTTTATTTATATTTTCTCATACACTTCAGCTTTCCACTACTCTGGGAGGGGGAGGGGACAGATAACGGTTATTATAGGAGCATAGCAAGGTACTGGTCAGTGCACATGGTCCCAACACCATTGTAACGTTAACACTGGCCGGTACCTTTTTTTTATCCATTATGGATCCGGTGGCTGCTCTGACAGAGCAACTGTAGCAATTCAGCCTACAGTCATGGCCAAAAGTTTTGAGAATGACACAAATATTATATTTTCACATGATCTGCTGCCCTCTGGTTTTTATGTGTGTTTGACAGATGTTTTTATCACAGACAGAAATATAATTGCAAACATATGAGTAACAAAAGCTTATATTAACAGTTAGAATGAGTTAATGCAGCAAGTCAATATTTGCAGTGTTGAGCCTTCTTCTTCAGGACCTCTGCAATTCTCCCTGGCATGCTCTCAATCAACTTCTGGACCAAATCCTGACTGATAGCAGTCCATTCTTGCACAATCAATGCTTTCATTTTGTCAGAATTTTTAGGTTTTTGTTTGTCCACCCGTCTCTTGATGATTGACCACAAGTTCTCAATGGGATTAAGATCTGGGGAGTTTCCAGGCCATGGACCCAAAATCTCTATGTTTGGTTCCCTGAGCCATTTAGTTATCACCTTTGCTTTATGGCAAGGTGCTCCATCATGCTGGAAAAGGCATTGTTGATCGCCAAACTTCTCTTGGAGGGTTGGGAGAAGATGCTCTTGGAGGATATTCTGGTACCATTCTTTATTCATGGCTGTGTTTTTAGGTAAGACTGTGAGAGCCGATTCCCTTGGCTGAGAAGCAACCCCACACATGAATGGTTTCAGGATGCTTAACAGTTGGCATGAGACAAGACTGGTGGTAGCGCTCACCTTGTCTTCTCCGAATGAGGCGTTTTCCTGATGTCCCAAACAATCGAAAAGGGGATTCATCAGAGAAAATAACTTTACCCCAGTCCTCAGCAGTCCACTGCCTGTACCTTTTGCAGAATATCAGTCTGTCCATGATGTTTTTTCTGGAGAGAAGTGGCTTCTTTGCTGCCCTCCTTGAGACCAGGCCTTGCTCCAAGAGTCTCCGCCTCACAGTGTGTGCAGATGCACTCACACCTGCCTGCTGCCTTTCCTGAGCAAGCTCTGCACTGCTGGTAGCCCGATCCTGCAGCTGAAACACTTTTAAGAGACGGTCCTGACGCTTGCTGGTCTTTCTTGGGCGCCCTGGAGCCTTTTTGGCAACAATGGAACCTCTCTCCTTGAGGTTCTTGATGATGCGATAGATTGTTGACTGAGGTGCAATCTTTCTAGCTGCGATACTCTTCCCTGTTAGGCAATTTTTGTGCATTGCAATGATGACTGCACGTGTTTCTTTAGAGATAACCATGGTTAACAGAAGAGAAACAATGATGCCAAGCACCAGCCTCCTTTTAAAGTGTCCAGTGGTGTCATTCTTACTTAATCATGACAGATTGATCTCCAGCCATGTCCTCATCAACACCCACACCTGTGTTAATGGAGCAATCACTGAAAAGAGGTTAGCTGGTCCTTTTAAGGCAGGGCTGCAATGATGTTTTGGGGGATAAAGTTCATTTTCTAGCCAAATATTGACTTTGCAAGTAATTGCTGTTAAGCTGATCACTCTTTATAACATTCTGGAGTATATGCAAATTGCCATTAGAAAAAGTGAAGCAGTAGACTTTGTAAAAATTAATATTTGTGTCATTCTCAAAACTTTTGGCCATGACTGTAGAGGTGGCTAACTTAAGCACTGTTTTTTTGCAGCACCCAAACACCTCAGGTTTAAGTCCTATCTTTCTCAGGCATCCCCTGGTGGAGCCCAGGATAACTCTACCAGATACGTTTTCTGGTCTGTAAACTGTATTTTAAATTATGTCCTCATTCCTCAGGGACTGAGGAGCAACGGGTAGGGGTCGTAATTTCTCTCCTCCAAGGTGATCCCTAAACCTGGGCATTTTTTATCCCACTGTACTCTCTATCACCTCGGATGATTGAGGAATTTTTTCTGGCTCTGGGTCATATATATGATGACCCCGACCGCATCTTTCTTGCCGAATCTACACTACGATAGCTTCCGCAAGGAGACCAGCCAGTGGAGGAATGCTCTTCTGAGTTTCAAAGGTGGTCTATGGATACTAAGTGGGCTGACTCTTTGCTTCGTAGTCAGCTCTGTCAGGGGCTTTCTGTGATGGTAAAGGATGCCTTTGCTCTGTATGAGACCCCAGTGTCTCTAAAGGAGGCCATGTCTCTGGCTATCCATGTGGACCGCTGCCTTCATCAGGGACATAAAGAGACTGTCCAACTTTCAGTAGACCTGGGGTCAAAGGAACATAGGACTGAGAAAATCATGGAACTCATGCAGTTGCGGGGAGACTGATTTTACTGGTCATCCTGTAGCTCGGCACAAAGGGGAGAGTGTGTTCTTTCAGTGGCCGGAAAGGTAATTTTGTAGGTACTTACTTGACTGTCCTTCCATACCTAACGGCAAACAGCTGCCGGAAAACTAAGGAACCCGGGTTGTAGAGATGTTAGCAACCCGGGTGTAGATATTTACTAAGTGAGTAGATCACAATTTTTTTTTATCAGCTAAGATCCATTATGACAAAATTAAGGTGTTTTTTTTCAGTTTTTCTGGACAATGTGGCGGAGTTTAATCTAATTGACGCCAAGTTCGTCCAGAACCAGGGTCTCCAGCCATATAAACTATCAAGACCTAAACCCATAATCACCATTGACTAAGCACCCTTCAGCCAGGGGTATTTTACTCAGGTTGTCCGAGGGATACATATGCAGGTAAGTGCCATGCACACTGAATTTATTGATTGTTTTGTGCTAGAGGGCTTACCCTCTCCTGTAGTTATTGGACTACCGTGGCACCAGGATGTTTGGGAGTATGTAGCAGCCTGCAGTATTTGTGAGCATTCTAAGACCCCTCATACTCGTCAGTCTGGAGCTCTTCAACCCTTGGTGATTCACAGGAGACCTTGGACTCATTTGTCAGTAGATTTCATCACTGATATACCCATATCTACAGATAATTGTGTAATATTGGTGGTGGACAGATTCAGCAAGATGTCTCATATCATTGCATTACCTACCAGCTTTACCTAACCTAAGACCATGGAGCAAATTTTTATCAAAGAATTTGTGAAGTTACATGGGATACCTACTGATATTGTTTCTGACAGGGGGGTGCAATTTATTTCAAACTTTTGCGCTTGTTTGGTGATCTATCTTTCTTTTTCTTCAGCCTTTCATCCACAGTCTAATGGGCAAACTGAATGTGTAAACCAGAATCTTGAGACTTATCTTAGGTGTTTTGTGTCTGAGAATCAGGAAGATTGGGTTACTTACTTACTGCTAGCTGAATTTACCTTGAATAACCATTGTCATGAGTCTACTGGCAAGAGCCTGTTTTTTGTCAGCATACGGATTTCATCTCAGTTCTGCTCTTTTAATAGGAATCATTCTTCAGGGGTGCCTGAGGAGGAACGTTTTTTTCATCTATTACATCAGTCTAGCAAGGTAACCTTGAAAATTTGAAGTAGATGGGGTCCAAATATGAGAGTGTGGCTGATTTAAGATATTTGGCGGGTCACAAATCGTGTGCTGGTGATTCGGTGTTTCGGTCCTTGAGGAACATTAAGCTGAAGGTTCCTTCTTGGGAATTGGAATCCAGGTTCATCCATCAAGATTCTTATTTAACTTAAATATTCACTTCTAGGTTTAATTTTCCTTTAAGTCTTACAGCTGTTTTTTTTTTTAAAGCAAGCATGAGCAGGTGAAGATCAGTCAGTCTGTAGTCCCTGAGTACTATTTTCACTCAGCAGAGAACTTTAAAATAATGAGGAATTGAAACACAAAGTTCATCTAAGGTCTGCAGGAGTAACATCTGCCTCTTATTGAATCTTTCCAACAGCCCTTGTACCAGAGTCAGAAATGTTCTCCAGTCCTGAGCTGGAATACTTTTCTGCTATAGTTTACATAAACATAATGTAGAAGCAAAGACCCTCATTCCAGCAATGTGTCATTTGCTGGGCTGCTTGCTGTAGTCTAAATATAATCACTGTTTTATCAGCAGGAGATTATCACTAGAGCACTAGTAAACCTGCTGACATGTAATCTTCCATATTAGTAAGCTGTGTTTCACCCCACCCTCCCCCCAATTAATTGGCAGTTTTCTGCTTATGCACTCTGTACAATGAAAGGTGTCAATAAGTGGTCTGGGTTGGGTTATACAGAGCTCAGCATTCAGAGAACTGGTAGACCCTGTTGCAGGTAAAACAGACATTTCATCAAAACTGCAGTAAGCAGATCAGTAAGTGATATAGTGTATATCACTGGAATCAGGGTCTCTGCCTCTACATCAGGCTACTCTAAGATGGGGTAGCAAAAATCTGGTGAAATATTCCTTGAAATCGTTCAGTGTCGGTGATCATAGTAGCTCAGTCTCCTTACATGGATCCTCTTATAAAAATGAAGTACAACAAAAAACTGCTAATAAGAATCAGAATTCTAGAAAGAGCTTCTCACCAGCACTGGAGAATCAAACGAACACCTGGAGGTACCATATCAAGTTAAAAAAAAATCTATATCTACACTTAGGGGCATTCTTTAAATTATATTAGTTAAAATTAGATACATTTTGCCTGATTTGACAAAGTAATGTAATATTTAATAATGAAACATGCTTATTGTAATAAACTGAAAGGGGTTTGGCCAATTATTTTCCATATGTCTTGTTATAGCATAATGGAGCTAATAGGCGGAGGATAGCCAACTACTAATATTGGACATTC
>VIAB01059740.1:0-10165 GCA_009801035.1 Oophaga pumilio | reverse complement strand
CAAACGCGACGATCTTCGTGGCGATGCACTCATGACAGGTGGTTTAAACACCACTCTAACGGCTTGGAAACATTTGCCAGTGAGAACAGCGTTTTTCAAATTGTAGCCCTTCAATGGAATCCAGATTGTGCACACAGACAAGTGACGTTGCCCTGAGCAATTGGGGGGGCCAACTCTTGGGCAACCGCACTGGCACAGGGCCCCTCATTGTACAAAAAAGTGTCTCTGATGGTGGGAGGCGCCGTCGCCGTTAGACACACCAGCGTACTATGAGGGGCCCTGTGCCAGTGCCGTGACCCACCAGTGGGCCCACCCTGCTGCTAAGGGCACAGCACTTGCAATAGTGACCTCTCCTGCTCCACCGCTGTGACATGTTCCACGTTTCATGACAGTGACATTCAGGTTAGAGAGCTTGATGACGTCACGTCTGTACGCCCTGTGCCGAAACAGTCCAAGTGCAGAGAGCTGCAAGATGGCGACGCTGAGGAGTCCAGAGTACAGTAGTGCCCATCGATGAGAGGTATTTCCTTTTTTGAAATGTTTGGAGCAATGTATGGGGAGCATTATACACTGGAGAATTATAAATGGGGCCCATCAAACACTGTGGCATCATCCATGGGGCCCACTGACACTTTTTGGCCAGGGGCACACGAGAAACCTGAGCCAGCCTTGCCACCCACCCACAACTTTAGCCAAATAACCACCAGTTTTCAATGCGTTACTATTGTTATAAAGTAACTGAAGGTTGACAAACTTAAGGAATAAGAATTGATGTTGTTGGCATTGAAATGGGCACTGTAGGTGTCTTTCCTGCCCCCCACTGCATGACGACTTTGCTTCCCCATTGACTTCAATGGGGTTTCGTGTTTCGGCCGAAACCCCGACTTTTCAGCTAAGTCGGGCAATTTCGCTTGACCCGACTTTTCAGAAAGTCGGGTTTCGCGAAACCCGACTCGACTCGAAAAACTGCAAAGTCGCTCATCTCTAGTCAAAAGGTCTAAGCCAGAGGCACAAAACCACAATGCCAGAGGTACTATGAAGCACTGAGGTACTATGACACACAAATGACACACTTTGAGGCACAGAAGTATTATGACGCAATATGATGCATTACAGGCGCCGGACCTCTCTGACCTTTCCCTGCGCACTGCAGTACTCTGCTCTGCCCTCACCAAGGCAGATTAGTGCACCTGCGCAGGAGCCGTGAAGGGACGCAGAGAAGATGGCTTCGCTAGAAGATGGGAGGTGCCGGACCGGACCGCGACGCCCATTGGACCCAACCGGACAGCGGACCGCCCATGGGTGAGTATAATCTAACTCGTTTTTCTCATCTTTCAGGTAACATCGGGGGCTTATCTACAGCATTACAGAATGCTGTAGCTAAGCCCCTGATGGCGGTGGCCTCATCTCATACTCCAAAAATGGGGTGACAGATTCCCTTTAAGGTGCCAAACGAGAGACTGGCTCCAGCTGAAGGAGCTAATTAATGAGCCGCAGCTGGAGGGCAGTCTTCATGGAGACCCTGTGCTGCATTGCCACCATGTGTCCAGTCATAAGGCTCTGTGCAGACATGGCCTGCAAGTAACTGAAGTCACATCATGAGAAGAAGCCTGGACATATGTCTTTACAATAGCCTAGAGGTCCAAGGCCAAGCTGCTTATATGTGAAAACACATCTCAGCACATGAGGCTCTTGGCCCAGATTTGGCACAAAGGCATGAGAATAGCATCAGCCCAGAGGCTTAGGCCATCAACACAACATTCCAACATGCACTCACCTGTGCTGGCTCCATACCTGCTAGAAAAACAGGGGGAGCTGGCAACGCCGAGAGCCCACCATGGGGGGAAGCAGCACCCTTGTCAGGAATGTTGCATTAATGCACTTTCGCGTTCCGCCGTGGAACGTACGCCAACCTTATGTCCCAGCGCCCTGCTCTGACGTCACTGGAGGCGTGACGGCCTTCTCTACCATGTGACTTCTAGAAGTAGCGGTGTTTTGCCAGCAGGCATCCTAGCTGAGAGCCCCCCATTGGGAGGAAGCGGCTCTATCCAGGAGCCCGTCCGCTCAACTGGTCTTTGTAGCCGAGGGACTCCCCATCGGGAAGTGTCAGCCTTGGCTGCTTGACAGGGTGAAGGATTGGATGCACCGAACAATCCCCCTGAGCCCATTGTGCAGTCTGGCTGTTGGCTGAGGAATACAACCGTCCCTAGTTGGGCTATGAAGCACTATGATATATTTTGATGAGGCTTTGCCCATCCACTTGGGCGTAGGCAGGGGCGTAGCTGGGGCTCCCTTGTCCTGCATATTGAAAGAGAGGGACTAATTAGCGGCTGAAGCAGACTACAGGCTGAATGGTTGGAAGTGGCTACGTGTTGAGGATGTCCTAAGTGCTGAGGACTGGTTATAATTGACCGCCAGAAGCTGGGGATCTTCTGCCCACAGCGCACTTACCACACCTTTATGGTCTATCACCCGGCTCTTCCATGCTGCCACCGAAAGCCCTGCGAGATCCAGGGACTCAATCTGGTCTCACTATTATTCCGCATTCCTTCTGGAACGCACGCTGACCTCTGAGGCTGTCAGTGACGTCACAGGAAGTGCAACGTCTTTCTGGAGCGCGACTTCCACAAGGAAGCCCGCCGGCGTCCAAACTGAGAGCCTCCCACCAGGAGGAGCTTATCACCCAGGAGCACGTCTGCTCGACTGGTCGTTGGGGCAGAGGGACTCCCCACCGGGGAGTTTCGGCCCCGGGCCACTTGACAGGGAGAAGGATCTTGGACAAGCCGCACGATCCCCCTGGGCCCAGTAAGCTTCTGCTGCTGCTCCTCTCATGTGTCCCTCCCTGCAGGGACAGGAAAACCACTGGAGGGTGGAGGAGAAAGGGGCCTTTTAATCTCTCTGTTATCCTGTCCCGTTATAGGTCAAGGAAGGACTACCTCCATGGTGCTGTCCGGAGGGACGTAATAGAAAATGGCAACAGGTTTCTAACAAATAAGCTGTACTACCACTGTACACAAAATAACTGTTAATCCCTTTATGTGCACAAGTTTGAAAAATAAAGTGTCATGATCCAGTCCGGGTTTTGAGTCCTGTCTGCCCTTTTCCCAGGCTGATCATGTCAAGGGTTAACTTTGCCTGCCCTCATTTTGGATTCAGGTTTGCTATTTCTTCCTGCTGTGTCCTGCAGGCCATGTCAGTTATATTTTCTGACTATGGCGTGAGCATCTGACTCTGGTAGTGCCCTGATTTGTCCTCCTGCTGTTTATGACTTTGCCAGTGTCTGTTTTGTTCCCCACTCACCGTTCTGACTCAATGTTTCCCTTTCATGTTTAGGAAACTTTGGTATTTGACTCGGCTTGGACTCTGACCTGCTGATTGTCTCTTGTCTTTGGCATATCTGCTCCTGACCAGTACTGACCCATTTGGCTTGCATCTGACTCTGTGTTTTGTTTATTCCTTTGGTACTGCGCTATAGTCTAGGATTTGACCCGACTTGTTTGACTATTCTGCTGCCACCTGGGGGCAGCCTCGCTGCTGTACTGCAGGTCTGCTCTTGCTGTGTGCGGTCCTCCCTCCACTCTATTGCCATCTAGTGGAGCTTGCATCTAACTGCATAGCAACAGCGTTATATAAAGATTTACATTGTGAAGTGCAATGAGATTTCCATATGAAGAAGTTCCATAGAGTATAATGGTTTTAGAAAGGATGCCTTTAACCATACTGCTATATTTTACAGACGTTACATCCCATTTTGTGAGTATAAAGGGAGTCTTGACCCTCTGTTCAACTTCCACTCCCAATATATCTGTACATCAGCAAGAACTTGGTTATGGTTTGCATTACAAAAAAAGCCTGTACATAAGATGTGGCAATTTAATTAATCCCAAATGGAACAGGCCAGCTGACTACTACAGAAGGAATGGTGTTTATAGACAGGTTGGCGTAATGCAAGCAGTGCATGTTGTCTGGGCTGAAGAGCTTCATGTTTTACTGTGAAATTTACAGTGTCTCAGTTATTTCCTTAAGATGGAAACTCATTATTCTGCATCCACCGTAAGGAAAAAAATTGTTAAAATAGAAAGGAAAAAAATGTTGTGAATATAATTTCATGCTAGAATGAATGTTCTTAAAATCATTGGAAAGAAGTTGTAAATGCTACACTAAAATGCTTAGGTAAGGTGATGATACTCTATATGTAGTAGTGGTGATTGTTTTATAGAAGCTTGGAAACTGCTGCTCAGGCTTTAGGAAGGGAGGTATGGCAATAAAGATAAGTGATTCACCAGCTCCATTTTGATATAGGAAAGATGTATACCTTCATACCGTGTTAGCCAGTAGATAGAAAAAGACTCTCAAGTCTAAATATTTCACCAGCTCCACAAACTTACTATACAATGTGCCAAATAATCACTATAAATATCAAAGATCACAGTCTGAAAATGTTATTGTTGCTGTTACTTTATCATTGAACTTACCTAGACTTGAACTCTGGGCTTGCCAGTTATATTACTGTATTCACACCTACAATAAGAGGGATCTATAGTGTTACTCAAACAGAGAGACATAAATATACATAATCATCAAATGTGTGTCTATTAGACCATAATTAAAATATAAAACAGCATGCAAACACCCTGTAAGACCACATTAATACAAATTGGAAAAAGTAGATTATTTAGATAAATAAATGTCTAGACAAACACAATTGATAAACATGTATACAAAACTCTAGGCATTTAAAATATTAGTAAAGTGAAGAAACCTGGCATATGTAAAAATTAATTCAGCCAGGAATGTGTACAGAATTTATCCTCTATCATACAAAAATAGACAAATGATATCCAGTGATGTCATAAATTGAATATATAGCATCCATATGTTTAAGTATTGATGCCCAAGCCTCATAAGGAACCCTGCTTCTCTTAGCTTTACACAGCCATAGCCCTTAAACAACTAGGAATAATTCTCCATGGTACTGCTGCTCAACTTCTAGTCATTTGTTTAGGATATAATCTTCAGTACAAAAGGAGCAACCATCAATCAATGTTGTTAAGCTGGTGTGTTCCACTCCTTACACAGTTTACATCCAGGCACTGCTGAAGACGAGAAATTGAAAACTATGTTTTATTCAACTTTGCAGGCACTTTTTCATGATGTCATATGTGAATCTAGGTTTTACTTTAACCAGGCCAAAAATTCAGGTTGGTGCCTACTCCTAAACACAGTTCAAGTAGTTTGAATATTAATCATCTAGTAGCCTAATTAAAGGAAATAAATAATACCAGAATCACCAACAATACAGAAATATATCACCAGAAACAACAACAGTACATAAATACATCACCAGAACCACCAAGAGTACAGAAATACATCACCAGAACCATCAACAGTACAGAAATGCATCACTAATAGCACCATGATTAGAGGAGTACATTACCATATCGACTCTCAATATAGGAATTTATCAGCAGAAGCACAATTAGAACATGAATACAGCATCATAATCAGAACATGAATGCATCACCAGAATCAACAACACTACATAAATATATCACCAAACCACCATGTCCATAAATACATCACCTAATCTTAGTTCAGTGATCAATTGCAATGTCAAGTCAGCCCCATATACAATTTCATTTTATGATCCTACAACTCTCAGTATGTCCTAAACAATGGTAAGGTGAAACTGGTGGTTGTTGTTAACAGTTATCATACAGACCATACAGGAACAACAGTACTGACGAGACATAGTCAATATAACAAATAAATATTTACATTCAGGTACCTTATAGATTACATCTTCAGTAATTGGAGTCATCCTCTTTATTTTCTTCTCCATTTTGCCTAGATACCAAAATGACTTTTCACATCCACAGCTTAACTCTGCAGACTTTCCTCTTCACTGGTCTTCTGCAGCATATTCCCTTAAAAATTCCAGTGTGATTATGATGCTCCTGAATAAACAATATCCACCCTACACTGCGCCCCTAAATAATTGCCGCGCACTGAGCTCCCTGCACAAAAAATGTTCCCCATATTACCCATCTTATGGTACACTGCCTCTATGATGTCCTTTCCTTTCCATACTGGGCCCCTCCTTCACAATGTCCCCTCACACTACTTCCCCTCTATATTGCCCAGTGTTTATACTGTGCCCTCTCGTAACAATTTTCCATGCATACTATCCTATCACACTACCACTCTTTATACTGCCCCTCCACACTACCCTGCCTCCATACTGTGCCTCTCACACTTTTCTCCCCATACTGTCCCATACATTCATCTCCTACTGTCCCCTCACATTTCCTACATACTATCCCCTTGAATTTTTCTCTCCCTATACGTTCCTCTCACACTTTTCTCACAATGTTGTTCACACACTTTCTTTCTACATACTGTCCCCTTACACTTTCCCCCATACTCTATTCTCACACTAATCCCCTTTATACTGTCCTCACACACACTTTTTTCCCTAATACTATCTTCTTTTATTTGTCTTCTCTCATACTGTCCCCTCACATGTTTCTCCCCTATATTGTCCCCTCTCATTTTCACCCCATACTCTCTTCACACTTCCCCCATATTGTTTCCTCACACTATCCCCCATACTTCCCCCTCACACTTTTCTCCTCCTGTGGTAGATCAGCTCACTCAGAGGTACATGAAGATAGATACGGGAACACTGTATCTTTAACTCCTTCACTGATTTATTATGTATATGCGGCATTAACCATAATGAAGTAAAAATAAACACAGCCCTTTGGGCAAAACAGGAAAACAAAACAAAGTGGTAACACAAACAACAGTCCTTGTGATAGTGGGGAGTCGCTCACTCAGGGTTAGCAAAACTCATGGTTCAGCTTAGCATAAACACAAACAATTCTCTGGAATTTTCCTTTCCAGACATATTGAACACTGAATAACTTAGAAGGCCAACTATTTAAACCCCAGACCATACCCTGGGGTGGAGATAAAGTGGACTACCTCCCATCCAATCTATGGTTGTCCACAAATACCAGCTCATAAAATGGACGATTAACCCCTCTCAACACATAGTGTGCTGGAGCAAACTTCTGGGTTTCAAATCACTGAAGCCAATAGCCTCCGAGGAACATATCTCCCCTTCATCACTTTTGCCAGTGACTTTGTCACATATCTTCCCCCTCTGCCCAAAGCCATGGGTTTTGGCACCTTCACCCACTAAACAGAAAAGTCTGGACAGGGCATCTGCATTACCATGTAGTTTCTTGGGCCTGAGTCCCACATGAAAACTAAAATCCTGGAGCGCTAGAAACCACCTAGTCACCGGAAATTCTTCCCTTTACTTTCCGTCATTCATCTCAGGGGCTCATGATCTGATACTAGCCTGAACTTCTGGCCTAACAGGTAGTACCTCAGCATGTGAACTGCCCATTTGATAGCCAAGCATTCTTTTTCCACCAAGGCATAGTTTTTCTCACAGGCAGACAGTTTTCTGCTTAAGTATAGATTGGGATGTTCCTCCCCATTTACTCCTTGAGTCAACAATGCCCCCAAGCTGTTCTCTGAGGCATCCGTCTGGACCACTAACTCTTTAGTGAAGTCCGGTGTGACCTAGACTGGCTGTTTGCATAGGGCGAGCTTCAACTCCTGGAATACCATCTCCTCTTCAGAGGACCATTTGGCCTTTGACATCTTTGTGCCCTTAAAAAGATCAGTCAGGAGGGCAGCCATCCTGGTGAAATTCAGTATAAATCGCTGATAGTATCCCACTATTCATAGGAATGCCCTAACCTGCTTTTTGGAGACCGGTTGTGGCCAATTCTCGATTGCCTCTACCTTATTTACTTGCGGCTTGATTTCCTCCCTTCCGACTATATAGCCCAAGTATTTAGCCTCTTCTTTCCCTGTGGTGCATTTCTTTGGGTTTATGGTAAACCTTGCCTTCCTCAGCACATCCAGTACCACCTGGACCTTTTATAGATGACTTCCCCAATCTGGGTTGAAAGTTACAATGTCATACAGATAAGCTGCTACGTACTTTTTATGAGAGGCTAGGATCAGATCCATGGCCCTGTGGAAGGTAGCTGGTGCTCCCTGCAGACCAAACAGCATCCTGGTATACTGAAAGCACCCGTCAGGTGTAGAGAAGGCAGTCTTCTTCTTGGCGCTTGGGGAGAGGATAATTTACCACCAGTACCCTTTTGGTAGGTCCATAGTGGTAATATATCTTGTTGACCCTAGCCTCTCAAAGAGTTTGTTGACCCCGGGGCATCAGATGTACATCAAACTTGGACATCTCATTTAGTTTCCTGTAGTCATTACAGAAACTCCACACCCCTTTTGGCTTTGGCACAAGGACAATAGGACTGGATCAGTCGTTCTTTGACTCCTTGATGGAGTTCAGGTTCAACATTCTCCTCACCTACTTGGAGATCACCTCGCAGCTGACTTTGAAAATCCGATACAGCTTTTGATTCATCCTCACATGCGGTTCCGTCAGGATTTCATGCTCCACAACCTGTATACAACCTGGCTACTCTGAAAATAGGTCCTGGTTCCACTGAATCAGCTCTCGGCACTGTTGCTTCTGGAACTTTAGCAGTGTCTCTGCCACTGTAATAG
This sequence comes from Oophaga pumilio, assembly GCA_009801035.1. Taxonomy (NCBI): domain Eukaryota; kingdom Metazoa; phylum Chordata; class Amphibia; order Anura; family Dendrobatidae; genus Oophaga; species Oophaga pumilio. The sequence continues at coordinate 1,558 of VIAB01059740.1, read as the reverse complement.
CTTCAACCCTGGCTTCAGGATTGGCCCCCAAGCACATAGCTTCAACCGCTTCCCTATCTTGCCATGGTTTGAACAGGTTAATGTGATACACCTGGTATGGCTTTCCTCTCTTTTTTGTGGACCTTGTCGGTGACATCACACAACTTTTCTACCACCTCATGTGGCTCTTGCCACTTGGCCAGCATCTTACTTTCCACTGTGTGGATCAACAGCAACACCCGGCCTCCAGGGCAAAACTGTCTCAGTCTTTCCAACAGATTGTAGACCCTTGGCTAGGTCTCTTGTGCTTGAAGGAGGCCCTCCCTCACAATCGGCATTACCCTTGCTATTCTATTCTGCATCTGGGCCACATGTTCAATGATACTCCAGTGGGGTGATACCTCTGCTTCCCAGGTCTCCTTTGCAATGTCCAGAAGTTCTCGAGGGTGCCGTCCGTATAGCTGCTCAAATGGTGAAAACCCCAGAGAGGCCTGTGGGACTTCTCTAATGAAGAACAGTAGGTAGGGTAGCAGGCGATCCCAGTCTTGGCCATCCTTCTCCATGACCTTCTTAAACATAGATTTCAAAGTTTTGTTGAACCTCTCTACCAGGCTGTCTGTCTGCTCATGGTACTCTGATGTCCAGAGTTAGGTCATCTCCAGTGCCTTACACAACTCCCTCATCACTTTGGACATAAGAGGAGTCCCTTGGTCCATCAGAATCTCCTTTGGCAGGCCCGTCCAGGATAAAAAAAAATTGACTAGCTCTTGTGCTATACTCCTGGCAGAGAAGTTTGGTTCCGTGTCTGGATACTGTGTTGCATAGTCCATTACCACCAGGATGTATTGGTGACCTCTGGCGGACTTGACTAAGGGCCCGACAAGGACCACTGCAATCCAGTCAAATGGGACTTCTATTATGAGCAAAGGCACTAGGGAACTACAAATGTGGTGTGACGTCCGCCCACTGCAGGTCTGAACTGCAGGTAAGACTGCACCCCGAGAAACCCCGAGACCCTTTACCCCTATACAGGGATCTGGAATTACAGCGAAGCCCAGGAGGTAGCTGCCTATGAGAGCAGTGGACCGGAGTAGGAAGGACGCTAGGAAGGGAATAAAAAGCTAGACCAAATGCGTAGTCAGAAGTTCAAGGGTCAAAACCAGGAGGGAAGCAAAGGTACAAAAACGGCAGGCAGTAGAAGGGTCAGAAATTCAGGCTAAAGTTCAAGTCAAAACCAGGCGGGCAGCAGAGGTACAAAATCGTCAGGCAGTAGAACACTCAGAAATCCAGGCAAAGGTCAGAAATACAATAGCAAAACAAACTAGCACACTGGGCTAACCAAGACTATATCTGGCGGCTTGCAAGCCAGGCTTCAAGGCATTTGAAGGGCATGGCTACCTCTCACAGGCTCACAGTCTGATGACCTCATCTGGACCACCCCCAGAACCAGGCCAGATGGTGATGCATGACTGACACCAACCACTTCACCTCTGACAGAAGAGTGAAGCCTACGCCCACCAGACGCCTGTGCAGGGACCCTGTTGTGAATAATCTGGAGGCGACTTCTGAGCTGGAGCTC
>VIAB01059737.1:0-10167 GCA_009801035.1 Oophaga pumilio | reverse complement strand
GCCCCTAATGGCGGTGGCCGCAGCTTATATACGAAAAATGAGGTAAGAGGTTCCCTTTAAGCTTAGTGTCTGTAAGAGGCGGACCTGGATCTGATCCCAGAGCCAGTTTTCCTGTTTTCATTAGTTTTCCCTTTGTTTTTCAGGTTCCTTTCTGTTAGGGTAACAGGTTGTAATGTCTCACTCTGCTTTCCCACACTTATGCGACAGAGAGCAGTGTGGTGTCACCCACATCGTCCACTCTCAAGCCCGCAGGCAGGACCTAATCCCCTGTTACTTTCACGGGTGTTCTGGGTTATTCCCGGTGGATGGTCCTTGGCCTTTTCCCCACCTCAACCCTCTCCCTGGTGGCCTTCCCCCTTCTTGTAAGGGGTTGGCGCCGTTTTCTGCACAGTCTGGAGGCTGTGCGGGAAGGAGGATTCCTGATTCCAGTGACCCTCACTCTCCCAAGGGCTCCTGAAGTTATCCTCATCACTGCAGAGAGACGGGACTTACTGCACAGGTATGTCTCCTTCCTTTCCCTATGCAGCTGCAGACGTCAACCCAGGAACTGTCCCTTCATCTCACACGGGAACATAGCGGTGTTAGCAGAAAGCCAGCATCGCCGCGACTATTTCTTTAATGGCCGGTCTCAGTGCTTGCGGGCAACACCCCCTTTTTTTGCGGGCTGCACTTCTTCTCGCCTTTCCTATGGCCAGTTACCATCGCACGTTTGAATCGCACACTCTTTTAACCAATAGGTCTCTCCTCTTCTTACTCAGTCTGGCCATGCTCCCAGGCAGCGTGCGTGCTTGTTCCGCATGTTTTTTTCGCTCCCATCATGGAGCTTCCCCTTCCTGGCTGTTCATGACCCCCGATGTGTCAGCCAATAGGATGTTTACTTTCGTTTTTTACCGGCTGGCATACCACATGCCCTCTACAATGCACGGATGTGCGGTGACACAAACCAATGCTGCTTCAGCTTCTGTGTCTGTGCAGCTGGCAGTCCTGAATATTACACCGCTATATCCTGCACTCACTGCATGACCTGCGGATACCATTTTTTTCTGCTGGTCATCGCTGGCATGGCTCTGCTCTATATCTCTTGATCTCTCCTCCACAGCAGTATTCCCAAGGCTCCACTTATGCCCATTAACCCTTCAGAGGCTTTTTTCTGCCCCAATAAGCCTACTGTGATTCACTACGCCTGTGCCCTATGCAAAAGAAAGTGGTCTTCAGGTCAGACTTATCCTTTCTGCCTGTCCTGCAGTCCATCCACCATTTCAGCCCCACAGGAGCCCCCGGACGCCCGAGATGAGAGCACACCCCTCCCTCTGGAGTGGGCTGTTGCCATGTCACAGTCGGTATCCGACCTGACAAAAGTATCACAGTCCCTGGTCCAGGTCCTGGAGCGACTTCCACATTTGTCTACAGCCACCAGTGCTCTGAACGCCTCTCAGTGATTCGCACGCACCTGAAGACGACCTTCACAGGGACAGATCTGATACAGAGCAAAGAAAGCGGGCTCTTTCCAGTTCTTACTCCAGTTCTCTGAGTCACTCAGCATCCTCCAAGATGCATTCCTCACTCCATGCCCCCTTCTCGGAGGCGGCTTTTGGGTCGAATGCAGATTCCCAGTCTGAGTCTGATATGAACCAGGTCTCAAAAATGCAGGATATGGTCAATAGCCTTATCTTGGCAATTACCCAAACTCTTAACCTAAAGGAGGATGAGGAATCTGTTCAGGAGCACTCTGTTTCCTTCAAACAGGTAAAACGCCCTTCCCGGAATATTCCCATTCACGGGGAATTTGAAGTTATTAGGTCACTGGGAACACCCTGTAAAGCACTTCACGGGAAGAAAGCAGCTAGATATTCTTTATCCTTTTATCCCAGACCTTGGTAGATGTGCAGAGTTCCCCCTAAGGTCGACCCGCCAGTTTCTCGCTTGTCTTTTAAGACAGTTTTGTCTCTACCAGATGGGGTATCTGTTAAGGACTCTACGGATAGACAGATTGAATCCTTGGCTAAAGGCACTGTCACACTTCGCAATCGCACCAGCGATCACGACAACGACACGACCTGGCGAGATCGTTGGTGCGATCGCTATGTGGTCGCTAGTTAGCTTCCAAACACAAAGATCTCATCAGAGATCAGCGATCTGTATAACGACCTCTGCGGTCGTTGGGAAAACCTAGTCCCGCCTGCGCCGCTGGTAAAGTATTTCATAAAGGGTGTCACACTCAGCGATTCAGGCTCACCAGCGGGACACCAACGACCAAAAAACGGCTCAGAACGTTCATAAGTGATCAGCGACATCGCAGCAGGGGCCACATCGCTGCTACATGTAACACACAGCTGCGTCGCTAACGAGATCGCTACTGCGTCATAAAATCGCTGACGCTTTAGCGATCTCGTTAGCGATCTCGCTTAGTGTGACAGTACCTTAAGTCAGCCTTTAAAGCAGCTGGCGCCTCCCTCTGCCCCATTTTTGCCTCCACCTGGGAGGCAAAGTCTATGTCTGCCTGGGCAAGAATGCTTCATCAGGGTATTCTAGCGGCAGCTCCTCCAGAAGAGATGGCAGACCAGATTGCCCATGCCGGCAAATATCTTTGGACCGCCTCCTTGGATGCGGCCAGTTGTTCCGCCTGGGCTACCAGCAACATCGTTGCTATACGCTGCATTCTCTGGTTGGAAGCGTGAAATGCAGATCCACCGTCTAAAAAGTCCCTTACTGACCTTGTCTTTCAAGGCTCTAGACTTTTTGGGTCCAAACTGGATCAAATAATTTCGGATGCTACCAGCGGGAAAAGTAACTCTCTTCCCCAGTCCAAGCCTAAACGTGCTTTCAATAGGAAAAGGACGCTTCAATTTCGTTCCTTTCGGCCCTTCTCTTCTTCAGGGACTTGCTACTAGCAGGTCTGCACTTTCGCCCATGAGGAAAGGAAGTAGCCGTCCTTCAAACCAGGGAACCGGGAGAATTTCTTTGCTCTGTAGACATTCACAATGCTAATCTTCACATTCCTGTTTGTGTTCAGCATCAGAGATTCCTACGGTGTGCGATCCAGGGGGACCACTATCGGATCATGGCTCTTCCCTTTGGCCTGGGGTCTGTCCTCGTGAGTATTCACTAAGGTCATGGAAGCAGTCATGGCCACCCTTTGCTCCAAGGGGTTTCTCATAATCTATTACTTGGACAATCTTCTGATCTAGGGGCCGACTCGCCGAGATTGCGACCAGAGTCTTCAGATCACCTTGGACACTCTGGTCTGTCTCGAGGAGAAGTCCTCCCTGACTCCAGCACAGCACCTGGTCTTTCTGGGCATGAGGTTCGACACGGCCCAAGCCCGTGTCTTCCTTCCAAAGGAGAAGTTTCTCTCTCTCTCTACTAGGGGATCCGCACTCTAAAGCGACCAACTCCTCTCCCACTATGGTCCTGCATGAGAGTTCTGGGGAAGATGATTGCCGCCATGGAAGCCGTGTCTTTTGCCCAGTTCCATACCAGTCCTCTTCAGCTAGCCCTCTCGTCGGCTTGGGACAAGAGGATCGTTTACCTGGTCCGGCCCGTGCTTCTGCCTCTCAAGGTGAGGCAGTCCCTGACCTGGTGGACGCTATTAGTATCAGTCCTGTGCGGGAAGTCCTTCCTTCCTCTCCGGTGGCAGGTCATCACCTCCGACGCCAGCCTCCTCGGTTGGGTAGCGATCTTTCTTCATCACACAGTGCAGGGTCGCTGGAACTTTCAAGAAGCCGCCCTTCCCATCAATCTCCTTGAGATCAGGGCAAATTTTCTTTTCGTTTCCCTGCTGGCAGACCATCCTCACAGGCCAGCTGGTCCGTGTACAGTCGGACAGCGCCACTGCCGTGGCTTACTTAAACTATCAAGGCGGGACCCCCAGCAAACAGGTTATAGTAGAGGTAACAAGGATTCGGCGATGGGCAGAACGTCACGTTCCCGCCTTATCAACTGTGCACATTCTGGGTGTGGAAAATGGGGCAGCCGATTTTCTGAGCGGTCAGGGTCTCACGTTGTGCCGTTTTCAACCAGTTATGCCTGAAATGGGGCACTCCAGATGTCAACCTGATGGCTTCTCGGATGAACTAGAAGGTTCCTCAGTAAGTAGCCAGGTCCTGGGATCCGCTAGCCATTGGTTGCGATGTGATGACGTGGTCACAATTCCATCTGCCTTCTTTTTCCACCTCTTCCCTTGATTCCGAGAGTCGTGAAAAAGATAAAGGCAGAAGGGATTCCCGTAATCCTGTAGGTACAGACTGACCAAGAAGAGCCTGGTACGCGGAGCTGGTGAACATGCTCATGGGAACTCCGTGGAGTCTCCCAGACTGTCCAGGTATTCTTTCACAAGGCCCCCTATTCCACCAGAGTTCACAGTCTCTGAATTTAACGGCATGGCCGTTGAGACCGCAGTCCTAAGGGAGGCTGTTTTTTTCCCCATCAGATCAGTCAGACCATGATTAGGGCGAAGAAAACCAGCATCGCCGTGTATCTACCACAGATACTTGAAGGCCTTCTTTTAGTGGAGTGAGGACAACAATTTGGTCCCTATGTCCTTTTCCCTTCCTTCCATCCTGGGTTTTCTACAAGCGGGTCTTGACTCAGTACCCTTAAGGGGAAAGTTTCCGCTCTGTCAATTCTTTTCCAGCGAAATCTGTCTTCTCGCTCCCAGGTAAAGACTTTTCTTCAATGAGTCACCCACCTGGCTCCTCCTTATTGTCCTCCGATAGATCCATGGGATCTTAACCTTGTCCTTGGCGCACTCCAGAGCTCTCCTTTTGACCCCATTCAAGACATTCCGTTTTCTCTCCTGTCAGGGAAAGTTGACTTCTTAGTTGCCATTACGTCCATCAGGAGAGTTTCTGAGTTAGCGGCATTGTCCTGACGTTCTCCGTTCTACATCAGGACAAGGTAGTTCTCAGACCCGTTCCATCCTTCTTGCCCAAGGTGATCTCTTCATTTCACATTAATGAAGACATCGTCCGTCCTTCCTCTATGTCCCTCTCCGGTCCATCTCCTAGAGAAGTCCCTCCACAAGTTGGATCTGGTCAGAGCTCTCCGAGTCTACCTCTCAATGACTGCTCTCTTTCGTCACTCTGATGCCCTATCTGTCATCTTCAAAGGTCGTCGTAAGGGGCTCGCAGATTCCAAGTCCACTATTGCCCATTGGATTCGTTTGTCAATATTGGAGGTATTCTGCGTTCAGGACAAACAGCCTGCCCCCAAGGGTAAAGGCTCACTCCACTCGGGCGGTGGAAGCTTCCTGGGCGGTTTGTCACCATACCTCGACTTTACACATTTGTAAGGCCACGACCTGGTCATCTCTGCATTTTCGCAAGGTTTTACAGGGAACATACCCATGCCTCGTCTGATGCAGGCCTGGGAAGGAAGGTGCTGCAGGCGGTGGTTACGCACCGGTCAACCCATGTCTGTTTTTCTTTGCATGCTTTCTGTTCCCATTCTTGGGGACTGCTTTGGGACTTCCCATGAATACCTGTGTACCCAATGAAGCTATAAAGAAAGAGGGATTTTTGGTACTCACCGTAAAATCTCTATCTTGGAGCCTTCATTGGGGGACACAGCACCCTCCCAATTGTACCTCTATTGGGCCTATATGCCTTTGTTGTTGGGTTGGTGTATATTTTGAATTTTGGTTGCTTCTCCTACTGGTTTAACACTAACTGAGGTGCTTTGTGCCACTCGGTAGGTGTATACTGCTGGGGAGGAGCTATTTTCCTTTTATGCCTAGTGTCAGCCTCCTAGCAACAGCAGCATACACCCCATGGTTACCTGTGTCCTCCAGTGAAGGCTCCAAATAAGATTTTGCGGTGATTAAAGCTTCTCCCTTTTACCTCCAAATGTAACGATGGTCATTATGCTCAAAAAGTTCAATTTTAGTTTCATCAGACCACAGGACAGGTCTCCAAAAATTAAGGTCTTTGTTCCTGTGTGCATTCGCAAAAATTAATCTGGCTTTTTTATGTTTCTTTTGGCTTCCATGGCTTCTTCCTGGCAGAGTGGTCTTTCAGCCCATTTAGATACAGTACACGTTTCACTGTGGATATTGACACAATCTTACCAGCTTCTGCCACCATCATCACAAGGTCTTTTGCTTTTGTCCTTGAGTTGCTATGCACATGTCACACCAAAGCATGTTCATCTCTGGGACACAGAACCTGTCTCCTTCCTGAGCGGTATGAGGACATTCCCATCTTGTTTGGACTTGCGTATAATTGTTTGTTCACATGAACGAAGAATCTTCAGGTATCTTGAAATTGTACCCAAGGATGAACCAGACTTGTGAAAGTCCACAATTCACCTTGCCGATATCTTTGCTGATTTCTTGAGATTTTCCTATGATGCTACACAAAGAAGCAGTGTGTTTCAGCTGTGCATTAAAATACATTCACAGGTGTGTCTTTAATTAACTCAGACGTAGCCAAAAAACCTATCAGAAGCTTCCAAACACATGACATCATATTGGCAGTAAGTAATAGAAATGCCTTAAAACATTCTCTTTCTATCATTATTCTGGCAAATAATAATTATGGTAATCCTAATTGAACTAAAACATGAAAGTTTTTTTCTGATTTCATGTCAGATATTGAGAAAAACATGCATATGTGTCTTCATTTTTCAGGGTGCAGTCAAGCCCAGCATTTTTAGCCTTGTAGAATAGGGTGTCTGTACTTTTGCTTTAACAGTGAGCAAAAAAACAGCCAGCAGTAACAGGAATTTTTCCAATGCAAACGCCAAATAGACAAGCACAGAATGAGCAGAGGTTGTTGGTAGAACAGAGATAATGAAAATGATGTTGTAAAATATCTGGTGGAATTAAATATGATGTAAACAACTGACAGATAATATGGGAAAAAAATACTCACTTCATCCTCAATTTGCAGGTTGGGTTCAGTTTCTCTGCCGTCAGATATATCTAGTTTGATATGTGGATCCTTTTGGAGATGATCACTGTTCTTCTGATCAGATGACACTCTTGCCTGACTCTGTTCTATGGATAATTCCGCTTTCTCCCCAAAATCATATTTCATGTATTGTTCTGCCTGATTTGCAACATACTCGGATACTGAAGTCACAGGACTGTTGTTTCCAATTACCACTTGACTAGCATTTTTTTCTGCTGGGCTTTGTTGATTATCACCTTCATCTGCTGGACCTTGGCTATTTTTCTTAGCTTCTTGAAACAAGTCTTCATCTGAGGTAAGGAATTCATCAATGGAATTGGCGCAGGTGTGGGACTGTTCACTAACCTGCTGGCCATCGTGGCATTGCTTGTCTTCAGCTGGCGTCACAGATTTGATTTCTTCTTTCGGAGACCTTTGCGCCTCATCTTCGCTCTCATCACTTACAATTTCTGACATCGGTTGTCCTTCATACTCTTTGACTAATTCCTTATCGCTTTTTTCTTGAGATGGTTGAGGACTTGAGGATGAACTGGAAAGTTTCATATCTTGATCATTTGGATCACACACAGAGCCTGGCTCACTACACGTTAGTGTTATGGCCGGTTTTGCAGAAGCACCGACAAGGCTGCAATTCTGCAATAGAGGAGGAGGTGGTAGGATATTTGCCAAAGAAGCACCTAATGATTGGAGGGGCACGACATTAGATGCAATCACGGTGTGTCCTCCACCCATATAAGACAGAACTTGTGGAAAAGAAAGTGATGGCTCAGTGTTACTTGTAGATGGGGATGAAGTCACTGCAGTCGTTCCAAGCTGAGAAAGCACGGGCAGATTTGGCGGAAGGATTGTCACTTCAGATTTATTTGGGCTGGTTTTGGATGGAGAGAGAACAGGCACGTTAGCTGGAGTAGAGGCAGGGGAAACGGTGCTTGCTGAAATGGAAGCGGTGGCTGCAGCTTCAGGTTTTGTTAGAAGAGGAAGGCGGACACTCATAACAGAACCTGAGGAATGGTGAAAAAAAGGAATAATAATTTTAGACCATCCGGTCAATTAAGAATTCAATCTTTAAACAACAAGATACATGTATAACCCTGGTAAGTGATACCACACTAGAATCAGGGTCTCTGTCCCTACATTATGCTGCTTTCAGATTACATAAAAATCTGCTGACAGATTATCTTCAAAGATTGTTTAAATCCATAGGCACTTAAGTAGAGATGAACGAATCGATTCATGAACAGGCATGTCAGCATTTCGTGGGCGCAGGTCGCGAGTCCTATCAACCACCTTCCAAAGGGTCAGAAGCGGTTTGCAGTTTCCAGGCCAACGGCCACTGAGTACTTGACCTGCCCGCTGGACCTGGGTCTTGTGAACTTACTTGCTCCTCTTTATTAGCCCCTTCAAAATCTCCGCCGTACTAGTACACATTTGGTATCGCTGCGTTCAGAATTGCCCAATTTATCAATAAATAAAAGGATTAACCTGATTGCTAAACGGTGTAGAGAGAAAAAAAATCAAAACGCCAGAATTAAGTTTTTTTGGTCGCCGTGACATTGCATTAAAATGCAATAATGAGCGATCAAAAGATCTTATCTGCACCAAAATGGCATCATTAAAAATGTCAGCTCGGCGTGCAAAAAAAAAGCCCTCACCCAACCCGAGATCACGAAAAACAGGGATTTTTGTGTGTACTCACTGTAAAATCCTTTTCTCCGAGCCAATCATTGGAGGACACAGGAACATGAGTGTTAAGGCACTGCCACACTTAGCGATCGCACCAGCGATCATGACCATGACTTAACCTGGCGAAATCGCTAGCGCGATCGCTAGTTAGATTCCAAACACAACTCATCAGCGATCTGTGATTCCAAACACAACTCATCAACGATCTGTATAACGACCTCTGCGGTCGTTGGGAAAACCTAGTCCCACCTGCGACGCTGGTGAAGTCGTTCATAAAGGGTGCCACACTCAGCGATTCAGGCTCACCAGCGGGACACCAACGACCAAAAAACGGCTCAGAACGTTCATAAGCGATCAACGACATCTCAGCAGGGGCCACATCGCTGCTACATGTCACACACAGCTAAGTCGCTAACGAGATCGCTACTGCGTCATAAATGGTGACGCAGTAGCGATCTCGTTAGCGATCTCGCTAGCGATCTCGCTTAGTGTGGCATACCCTTTATGCTGCTGCCACTAGGAGGACACAAAGCAAATGAACAAAAAAGTTAACTCCTCCTTCTGCAGTATACACCCTCTGCTGGCTCTAACCTGAACCAGTTCGGTGCCAAAGCAGAAGGAGCTCACAAACATAAATGCAATATGCCAAAATCAATACTGGCTACAAGCCAATAGGCTAACAGGGCGGGTGCTGTGTCCCCCAATGATTGGCTCGGAGAAAAGGATTTTACGGTGAGTACACACAAAAATCCCTGTTTCTCCATCGCCTCATTGTGGGACACAGGACCATGGGACGTCCTAAAGCAGTCCCTGGGTGGGAAAACATCACAACATGTGAGACCTCGCGCACCCAATGCCTAAAAGGCCAATTGAATAAAAGGCAGCCTACAGATGTGAAACTGCCGTGTGCAGAATTTGTCTGCCAAGGGCCAAATCTGAAGAGGCTAAAACTGGAATGTTGTAATGCTTAGCAAACGTGTGCAGACTGGACCAAGTCGCAGCCCTGCACACTTGCTGAGCAGAAGCCTGGTGCCGAATGGCCCAGAAAGCGCCCACTGACCGAGTGGAGTGAGCCTTAATCCCCACCGGGATAGGCTGACCTTTGACACGGTAAGCTTCTTGGATCGCTGAACGAATCCATCTGGCAATCGTGGACTTGGAAGCAGGCAGACCTTTACTGTGTCCCTCCGGAAGCACGAACAGGGCATCCGACCTGCGAAAAGGTGCTGTTCTGGAAATGTACTTTCTGAGGGCCCTAACCAAGTCCAAGGTGTGAAGAGCTTTCTCAGTACGGTAGACCGGGGCTGGGCAGAACGAGCGCAGAACTATGTCTTCGTTCAGATGAAAGGCCGAGACGACCTTAGGCAAAAAGGACGGAGACGTCCTAAGCACCACCTTGTCCTGGTGGAGGATCAAAAACGGAAGTTTGCAAGACAAAGCTGCCAGCTCCGAGACCCTTCTGATGAACGTTATTGCCACAAGAAAGGCAACTTTCCACAAAAGAAGAGAGAGAGAAGCCTCCAGTATGGGCTCGAAGAAAGACGGATTTTGGTAAGAACTTACCTGTAAAATCCTT
>VIAB01059732.1:0-10172 GCA_009801035.1 Oophaga pumilio | reverse complement strand
CTTTCATGACACATACGCTATGTCACAGGTCGGGAAGGGGTTAAAAGCATAATAGAATGTAAGAACACAATGTGCAATATGGAAAAGTGCCACACACTTTTCAGGTAAGGTGCCAAAGGTTACTAATGGAATGCCCAATAAATTCAAAACAGCAGAGTGAAGGTCATTGCCAGTGAATAACGGCAATCATTTGACTGGGGACCCTAAAAAACGGCCCTTATCTTGTTGGGATTGCCTGTTTGTTAGGGAATCCCCACATGTATTCAGGTTGTCTAGCAGTCGCAAATCATGCACCTGCATCGACAAAAAATAAATCTCCGAGCACGCCCAAATACTCAGAGGACACCCGAGCATGCTCGGGAAAACTGGAGCAACGAGTATACTCGCTCGTCATCTCTAATAAGGAACCAAAGCTGGGAAAACAGATTGGCACATGTCTAGTGCTCATGGTTTTTTTTGTTGAAATGTTGACAGGAGATATAGGGGGAATGTATTAATGTAGTCTTGCAAAATTATATCATCAATGGTAATAACATTTTGTGAGTCAAAATTACACATTTTTCTGTTTACTAAAAAATGAGTTCTTTGCTGGGACCTTGATTTTTTTCAACAATTTCGACAATTTTATAAAGCTGAAAGACTGCTAACTCATAAATTACATATATTAAACTTTCAAGCAGAAAAATAAATGCCAGCACTCACCAGGTTCTGCAGGTAAAATCAGTCCATTTTTATTCTTATTCCATCTTGGATTTTCACATAAATTGCGGTAGTGCAATTAATGCAGGTGCAGGGATTTTACAAGAAAAAAGTAGACATGATGGACAACACCGTTTCACACTTCACTTGCACTTCTACTGGTCCATGAACGTGTGCATCTTCTTCAGCCTCTTCTCTCCAAGCCATGGCTTCCTGCTCAACCAGGCATCTGACATCACTTCACACTGTGCTGTCACAGGACTTGATGTGCATGTCCATAGTCATTGACCAGAGGCTTATCAAACTGGAAGACCCCACCCAGAGGGAAGCAGGCTGAAAAAGATGCATGCAACCAGAGAATGCAAAAAGAAGAGATGCAGAGGACAGGATAATATTCTATGTGAGTGGTGGGCAGGTAAGTTGTGAATTATCACTTTTTTTTTTATTCCCTTTAACATTCAATGTTTATTATGTTTTGGGGTCTGGAGAGATCTGAGAACCCAATAATTAACATTGAATTCACAAAGAATAATTTCAGTGCAAATTGAATTTCCCTGTTAAATCTGTTTGAATTCGCAAATTTGAATCTTGGCAGATTTGATCACCTATTTATTAAAGTTCAGCTGTTTTTACAGTTTCTTTTATTTATAAAAAAAAATATTTTTTTACACTGCAAAATTAGTAAAACAGTAATTGTTAACTGCAGTAGAATTACTATGTCTTTGACACCCCATGAAGAACTCCATAAATTTAAATTTCAGGAACAATGGAGGACTGATGTTATTTTAATAATAACAAAATACATTACAGTATCTGTTCTACAATTTTTAGAAAAATACAACATCTCTTGCAATGGAGAAAAAAAAGAAATCTGAAAAAGCTTAGCCTTTTAGAATGTGAAGCTGAAAAAGTACAAAAAAAAGTTGCATACATGAAACCCAAAAGGTCTGAGTCATATTTAGTTATTTTTTATTGTAGAAATCATCTGCACTTATTTGAATGAGTGATTTAATGAAGAGAAAAGCAGTTATGTCATATTCTTGGTAAGATGTAAGTTTGTAATAATTATCTAGCAATAGAACATCGTATCAAAAAGCTCCAGTAAATATCATATTTGTAAAAAGAAGTGTATGGATATCTAAAACATAACCTTTATTAGGTCCTCCAAAATCAATATGCCCAGTGTTTAAACATTACAACAATAGCCAAATACAAGTGACATATGAGTGTGATGCAATAGTAAAAAAAACTACCAAGAAAAGTGCATTATAATCATAAGAACAACCCTCACTATACTCCAACAAATAGGGAACAATTGGCACATTATTATGTATGTATAAAAACAGGATTGTGTGTGATATAGATGCTCTATAACATAAATTGAATGGTCTCACCCAAGTTTGGGATGATTTCCGTTATTAGATATGGGCGAAGCTGAACAGTAAAGTTCGGCATCCGTATAGAACACCTACTGTTCGGGCACCAGGAAGTTACTGTTCGGGTTCAGCTGCCCGAACACCGGGTGGAATTAGGCGAGGTAGTAAGTATGGTTTAATTAAGATTATTAAAGGAGTCTGTGTCATTCTTTCAATTAAAGGACTTTTTTCTGGGTGTCAGTGTTTTCTTACAATGTGACTATGGGGTTAGTAATGGGGGTGTCTTATTGACGCCTCTCCATTACTAACCTCAGGGCTTGATGTTACCTGACAATACAAAGGTGACATCAACTCCCACAACTATCACCCCACTTGCCACCGCTACAGGGCAAGTGGAAAGAGACGGTTCGGGTTCGGGTACTGTTCTGATACCCGAACCTGAACTTTTTGTATCTGTTCAAGATATTTCTGTCACCATTGTGGGTTTTTCTGTCATTAAATGAGGGGTGCCAACAATTTTGACCACGTGTGTATTTTATTTCTTTATCCATTTTAAGGATCGGCCAGTAGTTTTCCAGTATGGACCTAATCTCATTGCTATAGGTGGTGATGAGTTTTATTTCACTATCTTCCTTTCTATTTAATGTAGATATATATAAGAAGTTGTGCTCTGTCCCTTTGATTGTCAATATTAAATGCTTCATTAAAGATTATTTTGGGGAATCCCCTTTCAAGGAAACTGTGCCTCAGGTTTGAGGCCCGTCTTTTGAAAGTGGTATTATCCGAACAGTTTTTCAGGACTGGACCTAGGGAATGAATGCCCCTTTACAGGGAGACAGGATGGCTGCTCTCCTACCTCAAAAGCGAGTTGGTAGAGGTGGTCTTTATGTAAGTCTGTGTACTCAGGGTTCCCACCCGACATTCTCTCAATGAGAATGTTTGAAAAAGGGAACTGTCCCAGTTGATTTCAAACATTTATTGTGAACCCTAATTATTTATATTCAGACTATACAAGAATGATGTTTCACCCTTCCAAATATGATATTTTGTGAGTCTTTTTGATATGTTATTCTCTTGCTAGATATTTAAGATGCACATACATATTAGTCCATTACAGTAACCTTCACAAGAGGTCACACTCCGTATCAGAATATAAACCCAAAACCTTTTAAAAATACCAAAAAGGCACAGGAGTGTATAGAAATAGATTTTTTATTGAAAAACACATACAAAGCAATTAAAAAGGGTGCCTCTTATCCAGTAGTGACACAGCCAATTCCTCTATATACATATCATTCCAAATTTATAAATATCTAATATAGGAATAATTACCTTCATCATCACTATTTTTGTGAAAGGGTGGCTGCTCTTATCAGTGGTAAGCACCTGTGCTTTTCCAGCCTTTATCTATGGGAGCCTGCTGCATCCTGCTAGTGCATTTGGTCATTTGATCAGACTTGGTAAGACTGTTTTTCATGATTTCTTTTTGTATCTGTCACCATTGTGGGTTTTTATGTCATTAAATTAGGGGTGCCAACAATTTTGACCACGTGTGTATTTCTTTATCCATTTTAAGGATCGGCTAGTAGTTTTACAGTATGGACCTAATCTCATTGCTATAGGTGGTGATGACTTTTATTTCACTATCTTCCTTTCTATTCAATGTAGAGATATATATAAGAAGTTGTGTTCTGTCCCTTTGATTGTCAATATTAAATGCTTCATTAAAAATTATTTTGGGGAATCCCCTTTCAAGAAAACTGTGCCTCAGGTTTGAGGCCCGTCTTTTGAAAGTGGTATTATCCGAACAGTTTTTCAGGTACTGGACCTAGGGAATGAATGCCCCTTTACAGGGAGACAGGATGGCTGCTTTCCTACCTTAAAAGCGAGTTGGTTGAGGTGGGTTTTATGTAAGTCTGTGTACTCAGGGTTCCCACCCCACATTCTCTCAATGAGAATGTTTGAAAAAGGTAACCTGTCCCAGTTGATTTCAAAAATTTATTGTGAACCCTAATTATTTATATTCAGACTATACAAGAATGATGTTTCACCCTTCCAAATATGATATTTTGTGAGTCTTTTTGATACGTTATTCTCTTGCTAGATATTTAAGATGTAAGTTTATATATTTGGCAAGAAAACTGCATCCACATATTGTTTTCTTCACAGACTTCATTGCAATCTGCTTTTAAGCTAACATACTGTTGCCATTTTCTCTGTATATGGTGTATATCTGGCATCGCTACTGTATGTCATTGATTAATTATTCAAGAAAGACGCCATATTTTCCCCGTGTCCTCATTAGTGTATTTTGATCCATTCAAGATTTCCTTAGGGTTCACTGCTACTAATGATGCACTTCATTTAACACAATGACAGAATTACTAATTCTCTTAGAATTAGTTTTGTTCTCTGTTGAATTAACAGCATATTTATTGTACAGAAGGGCAGAAGCATTGGTGGCATGACACTGTGCATTATGAGAAATAATGTGCTATCATTGACAGGTTCTGGATTATTAATCAGTGTGACGGAATTGATTTTTTTTTTTTAAAATGCTATACGAATTAAGGCCAAGAAGAAGTCAAGAGTGGCGTGACTTTTTAATATCATGCATTTGTATAGATAAAGATTGTTATAAATTATTGAAAGGGTAATTTTCTTGTCATTGAATGTAAAACATAAAATGAAGTGTAAAATGTTACACAAGCAGAGGTGTAGCTATATGAGATTCACAGGGTGCACATTCTGCTGGGTTCTAGTGCCTGGGTTCTTCTGTGCTACAAAAGGAGCCATTAGTCCAGTCAATGTGGACCTTCTTACAGAGTTTCCTTTTTGGTCCAGGAGCTTCATCGTTTTTTTAATAGTTATAATTACATAATTTTAAAACATTGTGTTGAATAGAACTGTCTTTTTTAAGTTGTAGATTGATCATTTACACTATCTTCAAGTTTTTAAGCAATAACATAACTTGCTTCCAACATTTAAAATGAACAGTACCAAAGGGTTGTCCAGCCACTAATTAAGAAAAAAAAGCAATTTTGACCTTACCAATCCTCACAACGACTATTTAATTGGTTCCTAGGCTCCATGCTGGTCTCTATAATTCCAGCGGTCTGGACAGACATGTGACTGCTGCAGTCAATCACTGACTGTAACAGTAACATCTTGATCATTGATTTACGGCAGCATTCACGTCTGCCCAGACTATATAGGAAGTACTGAGACCAATAGAAAAACTGGAAGCCATTGGAACAATCATGGTGGTAGAATGGTTAGATTTGTATTACTTATTCTATTATTTCACAGCTTTCTGACACTGTTTTTTAATGTTCATAGGTCAGACAACTCTTTTGAAAAGCCCTATGTGATTGGAGTGGAAGGTAAGCATGTGCACCCCCACTCCATTCATTCTCAATGCGACAGCTGAAGATAGCCTTGCACTGTGCTAGTCTTGTCTCTTCAATTCCCATTAAAGGGAATCTGTCAGAAGGCTTTTGCTATGTAATCTGAGGGTACCATGAGGTAGGGGCTAAGACATAGATTTTAGGGATGTGTCACTTATTAGACTCTGTGCGGTAGTTTCAATACAATGAATGTTTTATCACCAGGAGATTATCAGTGCCTGGACTACAGCTCCCATGAGGTATTGTCTGACCACGTCCCCTCTATTGATAAACAGCTTACTGTCAATAGACAGTATAGACAGAAATCTGTAGTGTGAGCGGGGTTAGCTTTCTGAGCTCTGCACCCAGTAAGGTAAGTTATACATCGCTGGAATCAGGGTTTCTTTTCTCACATTATGCTCTTCTCAGATAAGGTAGCAAAAATCTGATGACAGATTCCCTTTAAGAATATGTAGAACAGAGGTGAGAATGCTCCAATCACATGCAGCTCTACCGAGCCTCATTTTTGGGATTAGTTGGGGTCCCAGGGGTTAGACCCCCTTCGTTCGGGACATTATCCCCTATCCTGTCAACAGGGATGAAAGTCAAAACTTAGCACAACTATGATACTTTAGGCCACAGAAAAAACTACTTTACTTACTATCCAAGTGTCATCCTGCTACATGCATGTGGAAAAATGCACAGAAGTGGCCACAGAAAGTTTGGTCTTCTATACAATATTATGACATTGTACATGATAGAAACAAAGCAAATCACATAGCTTCAGAAAAAAATATGCAAGTTAAAGAAACTTTCCCATCAAAGATTTCATCCTCTTAATACATTGCAATCCTCATATTATACAGCATTGTGTACTTACAATTGCTCATTTTGCCATTCTACCCAACTATTTTTTTCTTTTCTTTGCTTTCTGTACTGTAGAAACAGGAAGTCTTGTTTCCCTATATTTATCATTCCCTTCTTCAACTGCTGACCGAGCTGTTCCACCCCCTGCCATAGACTGTCTTTTGTGCTTCGGGCTTCGGAGATTACGGCACTTGTGGTTGCTGGCACGCAGTGTCACACTATGTTGCCCAGGTGACTCGGCATGTGTGCGTTCAATGAGTCAGAAATCGGGAGTCACATGACTTTATGAAGGGGGATCTTTGGCTTCATGAGTTGCAAACACTGGGAACAATATTAGTCATATGACTGGCATTTTTCAATCCCATTGGCTACTAATGCACATTTATCACACTGACGTGTCCCTCCCCGACATGACTCCTGAGGCAATATGATGAAAAACGAGAGTCGGGGTGGAGGGACAAAGGACCTGTTATTCTTAACTATTTATATCATGGGACCTTATCATAGGTAATTATGCTTTTACAATCGGCTGGTCTTTATCTACTACACACAATGCACATCAATATTGTATGATAGCAAAGACTGTATAAGGGTTTCAGCACAGCAAATAGAAATTTTGCTTTGTACACATAGGTTTTTTATCTGTGTCCCTCAATTGTTGGGGTACCGGTTGATTTTATTATATTTCTATATGTTTTTAAAAAAATTCTTCCAGTAAACTGTGCTTCATGATGAAGAATGTGATGGTCACTTTGCATGATTGGCCAATCATTTTGTTTTCAGACTTTTTTTTATCTCAGATTTAAAGATAAGTGGATATTTTGACATTTTTTATTCGCTGGCTTCACCAAATTTTCCCCAAAAGCTTGATTTGAGGCAAAGAAATGTGCGCAAATCTTGATACTGAAAAACTTGTAATCTCTCTGTAAATGCACTTGGGGGAGAGTAGAGAATGAATCTCGCTGACCATAACAGCAGTTCAAATTCACCATAGTGAAATTCTCTTTGTGAACTGCAGTGAACGCACCTCTGCACCATGAGACTTTTTCTTACTATGCGAGCAGTGATCTCAACGAGGTCACCAAAGTTCATTGGCCTGGCTGTGAATGCAGCCTTAGTGACCTGCGGTAACCTCAATGACGTCACCGCTAGTCACTGATTCTGAGCTCGCAGCTGCTCATTCATCAGAGGACGGTCGCATCTTGGCACTGTCCAGGTTGAAAACTGTTTATCTCCCAGACATGGATTACGGCATGGGAAAGAAAGACGGACAGGTGAAGGATATTGTTTTTTTTATTTATTTTTGTTGCATTACAAGAGACGAGAGATTCAGTGGAATTAGGTGTTAGGTGCGTCTAACTTTGTTATTTTTAAATAAAAATGGAAAAGTGTGTTTTGCTTTATTTAAGATAAAAGAATTTATTCTGGCTGTGTGTTTATTTACCATACAACTATAGGATCAATAATGGATGGGTGTCTTATAGACACCTCTCCATTACTAATCCATGGGCTTGATGTCACCAAAGAATACAAAGGTGACATCAACCCCACAAATATGAACCCCACTGGCCACCACTACAGTGCAAATGGGAAGAGCCAGGCAAAGCACCAGAATTGGTGCATCTAATAGATTCACCTATTTTGGGTGACTGCGGCCTGCTATTTTTAGGCTGGGGAGTGAATATCCATGGCCCCTTACCAGCCTGAGAATATCAGCCCCCAGCTGTCTGCTTTAGCTTGGCTTGTTGTCAAAAATAGAGGGAACCCACGTCGTTTTTTAAAATAGTTATTTAAAGAATTAAAAGATATGGCGTGGGGACCACTCTATTCCTGATAACCAGCCTTGCTAAAGCTGACAGCTGAGAGTTTCAGCCACCAGCTATGAGTTTTGCCTAGCTTGTTATCAAAAATACAGAGGAACCCACACCATTTTTTTTCTTAATTTTTTATACAGCTCAGGCACCGGCCGATGAATACTCCCATCAGCTGCTCCTGCTTTCACTGTTATTAGTGGCAGCAGGCATCAGATGATGGGAGCTGACACCAATGACCGGAGGTAAACTTCATACCCCCGATCACAGCTGTGCGCTCACATTGTCTTTTGACAACGTGGGACCACGGTTGTCTGACTGTCAGTAATGATTTTACCGCCGATCAGAGGCGATGATTGCTACGCAGTCATGCACATGACAGAGTGGAAAATACTGGATGTTCGGGCCTCCCATTCAAGTGAATGGGATCTGAGTACTGTTCTGGTACCTGAACCCAAACTTTTTGTGACTGGCCGAACCTGCCGAACCTGACCATCCAGGTATCTGTCCATCTCTAAATATAGCTTTGCCCCTTGATGCTCATTTTTTAATTTAATTTATTTTTATGTTATTGTTATTGTTGACCGTTTTGCTAGGAAACCTCATTATTTCTCAATCCCACCTCGCTTATCCAAAAACCAATCTCTTGTCTGCAAAAATGTGACAACTTTTGCTGTATCAGAAACTCTAGAGAGGGGATTCTAATGTGTTTCCAATTTCCAGGGTCAAAAGCTAATAGCATCACATCACTAACAGCTAGTAGACTGTCTGTTGCTAAAGATTTGCTTTAATTTAAAGCTCAGTGCAAAAGCTTTAACACATTTGGAAATTGTAAAGTTCTAAAAAATCTATACCTAGATAGATAGGTAAATTGACCAAAGCACAAAGTTTTATCAAGCAAGAAGTCCTGCCTTTCTTTTACCTTCATTCTCTGTGCATGCTTATGAATTGTTTGTGACCGTGTGGTTGTTGTCTGCCTTGTAAATAATGTTCCAGCTACTTTGTAATTGCTTCAGCTTCCCTTCATTCTCTAAGGACCTCTTAGAAATGATGCCGAGCTCTTGGTTTCCTTCTGTTTGTAATTAAATTGCTGAACTGTGGGTAACATTTGTTTAGTTCAGCTGCCTGTATCAGCTGCTTCCTAAAGTTATTTAAAGAATTAGAAATGAAATAGGAAGGATTTTAAAGCAACTGACTGTTATTTTCTATTAAAAGAAATGTTTGAGAAAAATGTAAATTAATTTTTTGTATCCCAGTTTCCTTTTCTTCAGAATTAGACATAAATCATAATCCTCTGGATGTACAAAGAGAATGTGTAATATGTTGATGTACAGGCACATTATTTAGTACAGTCCACTTATATTCACTGCTTCAACGAAAATATTCATTGTCTTCTACACAAAACCTAAAGACAACCTTTAAAGGGAATCTATCAGTTGGATCAACCCACCTGATCTGTCTGTAGGGGCATGCAGGTCATAGAAAATTGAATAAAATGATATCTTGAAATATGTGATACAATGTCTTATTTCAGAGAATTCCACATTAGTGAAATGCATGCTTGATAGGGTTGAAATCTGATTATTGACTCAGCCATTGTAGAATATTCCACATTTTTGCCTTGTAAACTCTGGGGTTTCTTGCACAGCATTTTTTGGGGTCATTGTGGCTTCCAAGTCCCTTGGAGGTGCATTGAGCTGCAGGGTTTGCTGCTGAAGGAAAAAAAAATCTCTATAAAACTAGTTTCTTAGCGAGTGTAAACGAGCTGAATGTGACGGAGCGTAAGTGCGAATGGTGGTAAGTGTGTGACTTGTGATTCAGTGACTTTGGATTCAGGGAGTTTACAAGGGAAGTATTACTGAATTGCTGTTATATTTTATTATTACTCTCTATTTCTATTTAATTAACTTTTCTGCTTGGTGTAATCCCCATTAGGATATTTGCTCCATAATTGACAATACCATCCAGTATACATCTTGCCACATGTATGCAATCCTTGAACGGCCGGTCGAGGGTGCATACTGCTGTGTGAG
>VIAB01059720.1:0-10178 GCA_009801035.1 Oophaga pumilio | reverse complement strand
GTCGCGCCCGGCCGGAAGTGATTGGATGCGACCAATCAGCGACACAGGATTTCTGTTACAGATGGAAGTCAAAAGTTAGACAATTATATAGTAGATTCTGCATTCTTTAGATCCTCACTGATCAACTCCACATTACCAGTAATGTCATAGGGTGCGTGCCCACGATCCGGAGTTGCTGCGGGTTGGATGTTGCGTACTTGTGCAGCGTCCAACCC
The DNA here is from genome assembly GCA_009801035.1 of Oophaga pumilio. Classification (NCBI taxonomy): domain Eukaryota; kingdom Metazoa; phylum Chordata; class Amphibia; order Anura; family Dendrobatidae; genus Oophaga; species Oophaga pumilio. Next base: position 9,963 of record VIAB01059720.1, on the reverse strand, counting down.
GCAGCGTCCAGGTGTTACAGCATAGTGGATGGGATGTCAAGAAATTCCATGTCAACTATGCGTCCACAGATGCCCAATGATCACCTGCGGAGATGGACATGCAGAGCGTCTTTCCAGACTGCAGCATGTCAATTTATCTTGTGGAGACGCTCATTCTCTGCAAGATGAATGTCACCCGTACAATGTATTGGACACAGTGAATCCTCATGGTTCAGTGATCACGTGCGGATTCACCTGCATTCAATTGAAGGCAGCGCTTTGGAAGCAGCGAACATGCCCTGGGTCCAAAGCGCTGCTAATTCCAGATCGTGGGCACCTGGCCTTATACTCCACTCACATCCAGAGCTGCAGTCACTATTCTGCTGCTACATCATGTCTTATCTTACAGTCATATCAAGAGCTGCAGGCACTATTCTGCTGTTGCATCATATCTTAGGGTATGTTTCCACGGTCAGTAAACGCTGCGGGTTGAATGCTGCGTACATCCGCAGCGTCCAACCCGCTACATCCAGATGTTACAGCATAGTGGATGGGATTTCATGAAATTCCATCTCCACTATGCGTGCATTGCCGCCTCGTGCTGCCCTGCGTATACGCACATGCGGCGCGTCTTTCTAGACTGCAGCATGTCAATTTATCTTGCGGAGACGCTCATTCTCCGCAAGATAAATGTCCCTATACAATGTATTGGATGCGGTGATTCCACACGGTTCAATGAACACATGAGGAATCACCTGCGTTCAAAAGCCGGCAGTGCTTTGGACGGAGTGGACATGTGCTGCATCCAAAGCGCTGCCATATCCTGACCATGGAAACATACCCTTATACTCCAGTCACTTCCAGAGCTACAGTCACTATTCTGCTGTTACATCAGGTTTTATACTTAAGCCATATCCAAAGCTATAATTAATAAACAATTGCTATCCAAAAATTGCTTGTGTCACGTGACTCCGGCGCCCAATCAGCGCTGGCGTCACTGTCTCCGCCTTCGAACAAGCCGATCATAAAGAGGAAGTCCGGGCTGCAGCTGATCCAGGACTTCCTCTGTAGGGCTGCCCGGTGTGTCATATATTATGGGCTCACCTGGTGAGGCGGATTCTCTTAGGCTAGTTTCACACTAGCATTCGGCAGGGCGGCGGAGGGCTGTGTACTTCCTCCATCAAGCCCTGCCCACTGCCGCACCTCTTCCTTTCAGCGCCGCCTACCTCTGCATGCGTCCTGCGTACCCTATCTTTAACATTGGGTATGCAGGCCATGCGGATGTATTCGGATGCCTCCGCATGCGTCGTTTTGACGCTGCGCCGAACACAACATGTTGCATTTTGTTGTGGTTGGCGCATCGTCAAAACGACGCATGCGGAGGCATCCGAATACATCCGCATGGCCTGCATACCCAATGTAAAAGATAGGGTACGCAGGACGCATGCAGTGGTAGGCGGAGCTGAAAGGAAAAGGTGCGGCAGTGGGCAGGGCTTGATGGAGGAAGTACGCAGCCCTCCGCAGCCCTGTCGAATGCTAGTGTGAAACTAGCCTTAGACGTACGTCAGGATGAGCAACATGGAACAGAGATGATGGTGCAGCAGAGCAATCCTTGACAATGAGCATGTGGATCAGGGATGACTAGGACGCTGGATTATGCAGGACGGTATTGCAGTATATAGTACAAGAGATCAGATGATCTCAGGTTAAAGTTCCCTAAGGAGACTAAAAATAAACTAAAAAACAAAAACATTTTTAAAAATATAGATTTTTTTTTTAAATCAACTCCTTTTTCATCCATTAAAAATAAAGAAATAACAATAAAAAATACACATATAACAAACCCCAAACAACTAATGTGGAATTGTGGGGTTTTTGTTTGAGCAATTTCACGACACTTGTGTTTTTTTCCCCAGTTTTCCAGTACACTGAGTGGTAAAATGAATTATGTAATTGAAAACTAATACTCATCCCACAAAAAAACAAGCCCTTATTCACAGTGGCCCTTCTCCCTGCTGCAGAATCTCTGCCCACCTAGGCTAATTGACTGATTATCAGTGGCCCTCCTCCCTGCTGCAGAATCTCTGACCATCTAGCCTGATTGACTGATCCACAGTGGCCCATCTCCCTGCTGCATAATCTCTGCCCACCTAGCCTGATTGATTGATCCACAGTGGACCTTCTCACTGCTGCAGGATCTCTGCCCATCTAGCCTGATTGACTGATCCTCAGTGCCTCTCCTCCCTGCTGCAGAATCTCTGCCCACCTAGCTTGACTGATCCCTAATGGTCCCCCTTCTCGCTTCAGCATCTCTGCCTGCCTTGCCTGATTGAGCGATTCTCAGTGCTCCTCCTCCTTGCTGCAGAATATCTTCCCACCTAGCCTGATTGTCTACTCTTCAAAGTCCTTCTGCCCTGCTGCTGTTAAAATCTCAAGCTGCTCAGTACAAGCTGCAGCTGTTTTTCAGCCTTGATGGGTGCAGACTAAATACACTTGGACACATGAGCTCTGTCACTTTATAACTGGACTGATAAAAGGATACATTCAATATCATCAGGATTATTCCTGCCTTCTATCATGGATTTTCAAAGAAAGTATACCAGCACCATCTAGCCTGAGAGATCTGTTTAATAATGTATTAAAGTTTGTATTGTAAAATCTTGTGATAAATCAACTTTAGAAGGGCCAGTCAGCTACTGGTCAACATTTGTGCCAACTTGGATTTTATTATGCAGTTTCTTTGCTCTCTCATAGTTGATTTTTTTCAGAACCATCTTTACTATATTTTCACAGCACGAAAAATCCTGCATCATATTACCAATATATTTCATATCTATCTTGAAAAAAAACAAAAGAGGAAAGTTTATGAAAAAGGAGGACTTGGAACTAATTAAACCGCCAGTTAAAATTAACATTAAGATAATGCTGGAATGTGATGAGAGGGCCCAGCTCACCTGTGGTATTTTTCTGACTTTTTATGTGATCTCTTCCATTTAATCACTCTCGTTCCCATAAGGATTATTCTGATTAAAAAAATGTCAACTGCGGTTTCCATAAATTATTTACTGTTTGCAAGGGGCCAAAACATTTGCATCAGTAACAATTCATTTTATTCTGTTACTTGATAACCCGGTGTGTGCCAGAACGTGTCACACTGCAGGTAAGAGGACTGGGGTTTGTTTTTTCATTTTTGATGAGGGGCTTACACATGCTCATTTTGTGGCTCAAAGATCTGGAGCGTACCCCTGGGCCGTGGGGTACCCGGTACCGGGTCGCTTCTTAAAGGGAAAGTGTCACGGCAGCAGTGAACCGGTCCGTGGCCCTGGGCGTCCCATGAAAAGGGGAAATAAAGTTTATAATATAATGGAGTAAATGTTCGTGACGCCACCCGTGGTATTCGGCAAGGGATAGCCGACGCTGCAATGCAGATCCTCTGGGATGATGTTAGGGCAACAATGATGGTTAAGCTCTCCACTGGCAGAGCTGTGTCCCAGAGCAGTTAGGATGTTAACAGTGATGATGGTGGCTGTTGTGGTGAGTGCGGTGTAGGACAGGTGAGGCGTGAATGACTCAGAGGACACAGTAGGGTGCAGTTTCCAACCCTTTACTCACAGTTCACTTGTGCACAGATGCCCACTTGGTGCCGTGTCCTCCAGGTGAGGGTCCAGCAACCTCCAAGGTAGATTTGGCTGCACCTTTCCAGGACTCCCTTCAGTGTGTACCTCTCCTGGCCGTCTCACCGAGCTGGTTTCCGCCCTCACAAGCACCTTCACAAACAGTGTCCCAAGCCAGCAGCCGCGGACCTTGTTGGGTGACTTCCTCTGAGTCCCCTGGCTCCTACATGGCTGCCTTTTCTGCGAATACATGTGGATGTGGGTGGGGCACCTATAGCTGCCCCTGCCTCCGGCTTGCTAGCTGAGTCTTGTAGTCCTCCACTAGTCTTGGGGGCTGGCTCCCCCACTGCGACCTGGTCCCTCCTATTCTGGATACGGGTCCCACAGGTGGCTTCCACACTTCCCGTGCCCCTAGGACCCCTTCTGTCCTCCCGGGAGCTTCCTTCAGCCTTCCCTCTCTATTTTCTTCTCATACTCTCTCTTGTTATGATTGTGCTAGAGTTGGTTTCTGAGCAGAGGCTCCCTCTGGTGGTTACAGACAGTACTGAACCTTTCAGGGAGGAATGGCAATCTGGGATCATGGACTGGTCTGATATAAGGGATGTTCCCTCCCATGATGGTTGCCGGTGATCAATTGTTCTTGTCTCAATTGTGGCTCCTGGTTCATTTGGAAGTTTGCTGAGTCTTGCCTGCAACTTCTGCTATCAGATAAGATATTTTCTGCTTTATTTTTGTGCTTGCTATTTGAATTGTTTTCTGCTCATTTGTGGAGGACAGCCGGGTCCCCTCCTGGGGCCTGAGCTCCTCACAGTTTGTCTGTAGCCTCTGTTGTTTTTTCATTTGCTTTTTCCTGCTTTTTCAGCAGCTGCAGCTTGGTTTTGTTCACACTGAGATCTGATTTAGTGGGTGGCGAGATCGTGTGATCTCAGTATTTTTGTAATCAGAATTGTTGGATTTTTGTAGGGTTTTCTGGGTTGCAGAAAGTAATCTCTCCTTTCCTTTCCTATTTAGTCAGCTTGTGGCCCCAGCGTTTGCTCAATCTGTTTTCTGCCTGCGTTTGTGTTTTCATCTTGTCTAACCACCATTATATGTTTGGGGCCTGCCTATTCCTTTGGGGCTCTACTCCGGGGCAGTTAGCTTTCCTGTTTCTATCTTTAGGTATAGCTAACTCTCAGGCTGTGACGAGGCGTCTAGGATCAACGTAGGAACGCTCCACGGCTACCTCTAGTTGTGTGGTTAGTTCAGGTTTCTGCAACCCATTAGTTACCAACATCTCAGGTGTTCAGCTGCCCTGCTGTTGTTCCTGTCCTCCTCAGCTACTGTACATAACACTCTCCCATCTGGGGACAAGCTCTTCTCAGCTTGAGCCCCCCTTCTAGACTCTTCTCTCTCTGGTCTCACAGACCACTGCTCTGTCTTTCCCGCTCTCTAAGCTCCTCCCTTATGGTGCGCCCAGGAACCCTGGCTGAACTGGTGTGTGTTGAGTGCGAGTATTAGAGTCCTGGGTAGTGCTCCCTCCTTACCTGAGAGTGGGATACCACACCTATGAATGAGGTGCAGTACCTCTGTGGCGACTGGACCCTCAGGGGCACCACATACCCCCTCTGTTAAACACAGAACGTCCGCGGGCTGGAACAAAGTAAAACAGGTGTTACAGAAAACATGCAAAATTTTCCTGAAATGCATTTTCAACAGGTAAAACAATTAAACTTGTATTTCCTTCATGGGAGGCACTTTTTCGTTAATGTTGCATAACAAACAGTATATAAAACATCCAGCATTGACATTACTTTAAATAAAAAATTTTTACATTTCCTCCAGGTAAACATTCACTTTAATGTGCAATTAAAACGTTCTCCATCTAAGTGCAAATCAACATTCAGTTCTACAGGATTCAACAGGGTTCAGCAATAATCCTGAACCAAGGTAATTTTCCTTTTCCTTAGTACAATATGGGGGACCTGTCTCAAACCCCCAAGGGCCAGCAGCCGCAGAGCTTGTCGGGCGACAGTTTGCAACACTCATTGTCTATGACCACACAGTTCTTTGCATTAACGGAAACTAAGCTTTACCGGATTAATTTAACTATTTATAATCACATGTTCTCTCTTGTTCAATTTTGTTGTTTCCAGGGCGGTACCTGGTGCTGGCTGCTCCCTGGCCGGGGAAGTTCATATGCAAAGGTCACTCCAGGTGATACGAAGACGTCATGGCCGATGTAGTCATGCACTGACAGGTTATGTCTTGCTACTGGTGTCTGAGTGGCATGTGTGCACATTATCAGTGGGGTGTCTGCACCTTTAGGGTCTGGTGCTGCTACTGGGTCCACAGGGTTGGTGACATTACCTGCCTGTGGTGTTGTTCTGGTGCCGGTTTTCTCCTCCTCTTCTGCGGTTGGTGTTGCTGGCCGCTGGATGGGACGCGACTCCTCCATCTTCACCCCTTTCAGCAAGGCCGCCTTCCACGCCGACACAGCGGTGATCTGTGACTGCAGGAGCTGGCTGCTGAGCTCCTCTACTCCTGCTTCCAGGAGTCCCGGGTCCGCTGCAGGCAGCTGACGATGATCTTGCTCTGGTGAGCTGGGGGAGTCCTCGGCTGCCATCCCAAACTCTGGGCATCCACCGCTCTCCATCTTTCCAGTTTGTTCCCAGGCCGCACCTTCCGGCTGTGTTTGCTCTCTCCTCCGTCGGCAGGCATTCTTTTTCTTCTTGTTCCCGCCATACAAGATCAGGAGGCGGACCTCCCTGGCTGACTGACATGTCCTAGTAGTCAAGTAGTATTTGCAGTGGGTGGGCATGATTTTTGCGCTTTTGGACTGGTGCCACCCACGATGTCACGCTTCCCAGCACACCGCGTGTTACCGCAATGGCGGCTGTTTAACACAGTTCAGCAAAGTCTCTAGCATATGACACAGTTCACAGTAGGCGCACGGGACCCCTTTTTAAAAGGTCGGTCCATCCTGTTTGTGATGCCAAAATGGAGCGCCCGCCTGGGCCGTGGGGTACCCGGTACCGGGCCGCTTCTTAAAGGGGAAGTGTCACAGCAGCAGTGAACCGGTCCGTGGCCATGGGCATCCCATGAAAAGTGGATGATGAGAAGGGGAAATAAAGTTTATAATATAATGGAGTAAATGTTCGTGACGCCACCCCTATTATTCGGCAAGGGATAGCCAACGCTGCAATGCAGATCCTCTGGGATGATGTTACGGCAACAATGATGGTTAAGCTCTCCATGGGTAGAGCTGTGTCCCAGGGCAGTTAGGATGTTAACAGTGATAATGGTGGCTGTAGTGGTGAGTGTGGTGCAGGACAGGTGAGGCGTGAATGACTCAGAGGACACAGCAGGGTGCAGTTTCCAATGCTTTACTCACAGTTCACTTGTGCGCAGATGCCCACTTGGTGCCGTGTCCTCCAGGTGAGGGGTCCAGCAAACTCCCAGGTAGATTTGGCTGCATCTTTCCAGGACTCCCTTCAGTGTGTACCTCTCCTGGCCATCTCACCGCGCTGGTTTCCGCCCTCCTGTCCAGCACCTTCACAAACAGTGTCCCAAGCCAGCAGCCGCAGACCTTGTTGGGCGATGTCCTCTGAGTCCCCTGGCTCCTATATGGCTGCCTTCTCAGCGAATAATTGTGGATGTGGCTGCGTCACCTATAGCTGACCCTGCCTCTGGCTTGCTAGATGAGTCTTGTAGTCCTCCACTAGACTTGGGTGCCGGCTCCCCCACTGTGACTTGGTCCCTCTGAGTCGCACGTACCAGGGCTTTGGGGTACTCGGCACCGAGCCCGTTCACTTCACTGGGGAATGTCACGGGTAGCGCGGCTCGGTCCGTTGCCCTGGGCGCTCACTAAAGGGGGATATTTACAGGGGATGATAGAAATGTTTGTGACGCCACCTGTGGTTCCTGGTCAGGGTGACCAGCGCTGCAGGGTAAATCCTCTGAGGGTTTGGGGCAGCAAAGTGTTAGGTCTCCCACAGGTGAGACTGATCCCTCAGGTATATGGCGGTGTAAAGGTTCAGAGGCAATAATCCAGACACACACAAGACAGCCTCTTTCTGTACCTTTTACTGGTGGTAACTTCAGGCACGTCCCGGGAAGCTGCTCAGGGTGGAGGATGCATGTCCAGTAATCCACTGAGTAGGTGTAGGGCCTCCTTACGTCTTTATGTGTGTGAGTTTCTAACTTGCATGAAACAAAGTTTAACCCCGTTCTCTTTGCTACGCCCGGCTGATCTTGTGGTGGAGCTTTCTTGTGGACAGAACTAAGTCTGAGTGCAGCGTCCTGCTAGACTCCTGTTCTTCCTGACCCCGGTTACATATCAGCACTGTTGGGCCCCTCTGTGACCTGTAGTCCAGCAGGGTCTCCGGTTTTTCCTACTAGCCGTGAAGGTTCTAGTAAGCTCGGACCCGGTGTCCGGTAGTGCAGAGCTGAGGTAAGCTATTAATGCTGTCGACCTCTGTCGCTCTCTCTTTCTTCTTCTCCACTTGCCTGTCGCCCTACTCACACCTTTAACATAAGCACAATGGGATAGCAGTTTCTCTCAGTCCTGCTGCTCTTCAGCTCTGCTGCTCTTAGACTGCGGACTGCAGATTCCCTGAGCTCTCTGAGATGACTAGATGACTGCCTTCTCTGAGGTGGCTGCGCAGACTGACTGAACTCCACTCCTCTCCTCACAACAACTCCTTCCTTCTCTCTTCTCTCCTTTCCTCTTCACTTCACACTAATCCCATCTCCACACCCTTATATACCTGCGTATTCTAAAGGGCTCCCTCTGGTGGCACCAGGAAAATGTGGAGTGTGAATGAATATTGGGTGATTGTGAATTACCTTTCATGCATCCTCCAGGGTAACATGTGGCACCAAGCGCAGCTGGGCTACACACCTCCACTTCTGGATATGGGCCCCACAGGTGGCTTCTGCACTTCCCATGCCCCTAATAACCCTTCTGTCCTCCCGGGAGCTTCCTTCAGCCTCCCCTCTCAATTCTCTTCTCACACTCTATCCCATCTGGGGACAAGCTCCTCTCAGCTTGAGTCCCCCTTCTAGACTCTTCTCTCTCTGGTCTCACAGACCACTGCTATGTCTTTCCCACTCTCTAAGCTCCTCCCTAAGGGTACGCCCAGGTGCCCTGACTGAACTGGTGTGTGTTGGGAGCGAATGTTAGAGTCCTGGGTAGTGCTCCCTCCTTACCTAAGAGTAGGATACCACACTTCTGGATGAGGTGCAGTACCTCTGTGGCGACTGGACCCTCAGGGGCGCCACAAATATACATATAAAAAGCACCTCTAAATTACCTAGTTTTGACATGGTTCTTAAAAACAAAACAAAACAAAACACTGATATGTCATTTTTTTATGCATTTGAAATTATAGTATGAGGTGTCGCAAGCGCTTTTTGGAAATACACCACAGAATTGACCTAACACTATTTTTTTTTTACACACATTAAAAAAATAAGCATAAAAAACAAAAGTTTTGCACTACTGACACATATGAAAGGTTTTTTGATGTAGCTTTTTGAACAGAATCTGCCCTAAAAATGGGGTAAAATACTCATGTAAACAAGTCCTTACTGTTAGAGTTTCCTTCAGATTTCAACTGATCACTGAAGGTCAGATCAGATTCACACTTTGTGATCAGCCTATTGTTAAAGTAACAATGTGTATAAGTAAAGGTACTGCCACACTACTCGTTAGCGTCGCATACTAATGAGATCGCTAGCGGGATCGTTTTAATATCGCTAGTGTAGGACCACATTTAGCGATGTCGTTAGGACGCTATCGCCGCTAGCGATCTTCTTAGCGATTTAGCGGTACAAAAGTACCGCTAAATCGCTAAGAAAAGGTGCCACACTAGCGATAATACTTACCCAGCGGGAGCGCCGACGATCAGAATAGGGTCCGGAACGATTCCAGCGACGAGCGAGATCACAGCAGGAAGCTCGTCGCTGGCAGCTGCCGCACACAGCAACATCGCTAACGGGATCGCTAAATAGTGACGTTTTTTAGCGATCCCGTTAGCGATGTTGTTTAGTGTGGCATACCCTTAAGGATTGTCCAAATCAGAGATTGCTGATATAAAATGTATAATGTTAATTTAAAAAATCAATAACTTAATCTATAAAGTCTGTAACTTCTGTCCACTGACTAATAGCTTGCCTGTCCTGGACTGAAAGACCACCACTCTTTAAGCAATTTGACATATTGGAGAGCAGGAGCACAGAGACAAAGACCGACTCCCTCTTCCTGTAAAAACAAAGACCTACCTTCACTTGCTGTAGAGAGACAAAGATCCACCCCCATTTTCTGTAGAGAGACAAATACTACCAGTGCCTAAGGCCTCTTTCACACATCCGTTTTGCGCCTGACGGCGCC
>VIAB01059709.1:0-10187 GCA_009801035.1 Oophaga pumilio | reverse complement strand
GATTTTCCTCAATTCATGGGCAGTTATTTTGCGCCTTTTTTTTAGCAACATGCTTCTTGCGACCCTGGTGGCTATTTGCCATTAAACGCTTGATTGTTCGGTGATCATGTTTCAAAAGTTTTGCAATTTCAAGACTGCTGCATCCCTCTGCAAGACATCTCACAATTTTTGACTTTTCAAAGTCCGTCAAATCTCTCTTCTGACCCATTTTGCCAAAGGAAAGGAAGTTGCCTAATAATTATAATTAAGCACACCTTATATAGGGTGTTGATGTCATTAGACCACACCTCTTATCATTACAGAGATGGAAATCACCTGATTTACATAATTGGCAGTTGGCTTTCAAGCCTATACAGCTTGGAGTAGGACAACATGTATAAAAAGGATGATGTGATCTAAATACTCATTTGCCTAATAATTCTGCACACAGTGTAGACATTGTGCAATTCACTTTTTTCTAGAATGATAGTATCTAACCCCTGACCACTGGCATCTTGCTTCTGTCTAACTTACTGGCACTGCCTGTGCATGTTGTCAAGTGTATTCCGTCTCTTGCAGCAGTGACAATGAGACAATTACAGAAAATGGTGGCAGGGATTTGTCTGTCTGCTCCTGCTCTTCTGTCTGACACTCACAATGTATAAATTCAGAACAGAGAGAATGGCTTTCAGTTCAGGGCGGATGAGATATTTCAGAAGTATAAGAAAGGAAGTTCCATAACCAGTAGTGCTGACAGGATGGCGATGAAGAGGAATCGCCAATTCAAATATAAAAGATTGACACATTACACAGAATGAGAATAGTGACAGTTGCTGGACATATCGGATTGATAGTCATTTTTGGCAGTGAGGGTGATCAATGAGTGGAACACGCCGCCACGATAGATGGAGAGTTCTCCTTCAATGGAAGTCTTCAAACAGAGGCTGGACAAACATCTGTCTGAGATTGCTTAGTGAATCCTGCACTGTATTGAGCAGGGGGTTGGACATGATGACCATTGAGGTCCCTTCCAACGCTAGCATTCTATGATATCTGGTTTACAACCTGAGTGGTGCCATGATGCTACGGTCCAGGCTGCAAACCATGAGACAATTAGGTGCTGCAAGTGCAGCTTCAGTGACGAACGATGATGTCATACAGGTCACCGCCGGTCATTGAAGCTGTGTTCCCACACTTCACTGTGAGCTGTGACAGTGAACTGCGATAAACTCATTGAGATCACCGAGATCACCGTGAGACTTTTATCATGGTGCTAGCGGTGATCTCACTGAGGTCACCACAGTTCATTTGCCTGGCTCACATTGAAGTGTGAGAATGAAGCTTCAATGACCGGTGGTAACCTCTATGATGTCACTGTCCGTCACTGAAGCCACGCTCGCAGCACCTCATTTTCTCATGGTTTGCAGCCTGGATGGTCGCATCACTCCACCATTCAGGTTGTAAACCAGATATTGCATGATTAGATGGATTAAGGCGTGGGACAGTATGTCGAACAGTTGAGGGCTATGGTTGTTAATTATTTTTTATTTTTACAGGGGACAAGGGCTTCAATGAATTAGGCATAAGGGGAGTATGGTTGTTTATTATTTTCTGTCTTTTATAAGGGACAAGGGATTCAATGGAATTGGCATAAGGCAAGTATAACTTTGTTTTTTCTATTATTTCAAGTAAAGGATTCTATTCTTGTGTGTTTATTTACAAACTCACTATGGGATTTGTAATGAGGGCGACTTATATACGCCTCTACATTACTAACCCCTAGGTTTGATGTCACCTGACAATACAAAGGTGACATCAACCTCGCAACTATGACTCCACTTGCCACTATCACAGGGAAAGTGGGAAGGGCGAGGCTAAGTGCCAGATTCGGCGCATCATATGGGTGTGCCATTTCTGGGGCGGCTGTGGGCTGATGTTGGTAGTTTGGGGGGGCAATATCTCTGATCCCTTCCCAGGGATTTTAATGTCAACCCACCGCTGTTTAGCCTTTGCTGGCCTGAATTTGAGGGCGAACCCTATGTTATTTTTTTCTGAGGTCCCTCATAAATTCATCAGGAAAGGCTAAGCAAACAGCTGTGAGCTGTTATTAATATCCTGGGAAAATTATGGGGTTTTGTCCCTTGTACCAGATTATTAACAACAGCCCCCAGCTGTGTGCTTTCCCTCTGCTGGTTATCAAAATTTTCGGGAGCCCACGCTTTTTTTTATTTAAATCTTTATTTTACACAGGTGGGACACAACTGCTGCTGAATATAACTCCCATAATTGTCGCCTGCTCACGCTGATCTCAGTGCGAGCAGGAGACAATAATGAGAGCTGCCTTCAATCGACGGCGCCAGTGAACAGCGCAAACTGTACTGCTTTTCCCAGGTGCAGGTACATGTCACACAGACACACGGATGACACACAGATGTCACATAATTACATACGGATGGCAGACGGACATGGTCCACGTATCTCACCATCTGTACAGGAATCACCAGGACATGTGAAGGAGGCCTTAAGCTGTGTCTGCCCTACACTGTCAAATTTATTATACTATAGACCTCGCCTCACACATTGACTTATGGACAGATCCTCGGTCCATAACTCTGAGGTTTTCCTCTCTGTCATATTTACTTACTTCAGCCCGAGGTCAGTGATCCATACATCTCTCCCTGTGCAGACAAGTGCTGGTCCAGATGGAGACTTCATAGTCCGGCTGAGTGAAGACTGACAAGAACGGACCATCACACCACAGGAGGAGATAGAAAGGTACAAGCTCGTAACAGAGTCCAGCAGGAGCGCTCATGTATTATCAGAAAATGCAGGACGTGGATGCCATGTCTGCAGAGTTACAGATTTCTATAGAAAAAAACAAAAAGTCAAGGCTTCTCATGCAGATTTTTTAAGGAGGTGTTCATTTCTTTCCACTACACTCCATATGTGAACCCCCCTTAATGATCTTAAAAGATTATTTCCACATAGATGGGTACTGTTGGATAGTAATTTTACTATTTACTGTTTGTTGAAATGTTCAGCCGTTCTCGAGATATTAACACTTTAGTTTACAGCTGTTGCCTTGGAGACCAACCAATGCTGCTTAGACAGCAGAACAGGCACAGTGCTTACAAAATCTTTTCTTTTGAGCTTGTAAGCGCTATTTTGAAGCTGGCAAGAATCACTGTAGCGCGCATGTATCTTGTAATCTCGAACAGGGTCAGCATGATGCTTACGAGCTAGACAGCAGCGGTGGTCGGTCTCCTAGGCTGCAAACAAAAGAAAAGAGTTAATATCTCAAGAACGGCTGCAAATTTTAATAAGCAGTAAAGTGCAAACGTGCTTGTTTTTGCAAGCACTATCCGACAATATCCATATATGCAGATGAGAATAAACCCTTTAATAAAAGAGGCAAAATATAGAGCAAGTCTGTGACATCCAAGTTGTCCATTGACTTCAACTAACTGCCTATTTTTGCTGAATCCTCTCTTTATTTCTACAGATTATTGCACCACTGATCTGCAGAATGTTACACTGTTCCTTCTAATTCTAGAGGGATAAATAATGAAATTTTGCAGTTTATTATACCATTAAGTTCTTATAGAGATTTGCAGAACATTGCTCTGTCCCCTCTAACTAAATTATTCCATCTATCCCCTTGTTTATTGCTATCGTCTTTATGGCATGGCATTTTTTACACCAGTCTGCGCAATAACCACTTTCCATCTGTAGAGAGCTATTTTATTTCCCAATGTGCCGTGTGATGCAGTGAATGCTCCGGCGCAGTGAGGGTTACTTGGCCATAAACCATCATATAACCGGCTCGGCGAGGTTCAGGGGCCGTACGCCACTCTAAACTAAATGATTAAAGTGGATATCCCTGTTGTCTGGGAGGAGAAGCAGAGAAGTGTGAGTGACAGAGAAAAGTTTAGTGCAGGCTGAATTGTGACTTTGATTTTGCCAGAGACTGACAGCTCGGCGCTACCTGTGAAAGTGGATCATCACTTGTGTGGAATTCTGATCTCGCTATCAAGTGATTGACAGGCTGGCGAGGGTGTGCCCTACTTACAGATAAACAGCTCAATGCACAGTTAACACCATCGGAGCTTGTACAGACCCCAGCAAATCACCAGAACAAAGTCAGTGGGCAAAAACTTTTATAATACCTCTATTATGAAAAGTAATAATATCCCACACTATTGCTAAATAAGTGCCATAGAGTGCCCACAAAATGCTGCCATACGGTGTCTACATAATGAGTTGGTATAAAGGGCCAAAATACAGCATTTATATCAATTCAGGGAGTAAGAATAATTATAATAAAGTGCATAGTGCAAATATACTTAGGACATTGATACATCAAGGTAAAATAACACATAGTCAATACTATAGTATGATGGTGCAATGCCCTGAATAAATTGACATCAATGGTAGAAATAAATACAGCATGAAGAAAATCAAAAGGTCTATACTGGTATATAATAGCATATTGTCTGGATTAGATGTCCCAGTTCCCAGACGCACGTTTCACCCTGCTTCATCAGGGGGCGTGTGATAACAATGCTCATACAGCAGTGTTATATACAGTACTATTATCCAGTAATCGGCACTATAGGGTACTTTAAAAGTAAAATATATAGACCTGTAGGGGATATGACTTATATTTGCCAATACTTTATTAGGGATATTTTAATGCTTTGAGCAGGGGGTTTGACCAGATGACCCAGGAGGTCTCTTCCAACTCTACCATTCTATGATTCTATAAATGATTTTCAGAGAAATAAAGGTTTGATAGTCAATGCCATCCCGGGAATCTTACTGTGTCATTTTAAGTTAAGCTAGCCATACATATTAGATGACTGTCGGACGATCAATGGTGTGACCGATCATTCAACTGGCTGTCCCATACACAGGAGAAATCACTAGGCCGAGCGATCCTGTGTACGCTATGAGGAAAAGCACCACAGCACTGGCATTGACTTAGCAACAAAAGGATCAGCATGCCGAAATCAGACATGCTCGATATGTAACTCTCCCAACAATTAATTGTTGGTGGGCCCCATGCTCATTAAACGGCCATCAGCTAAACAATGGTGTGGCCGATCGTTCAAAAAGCTATCGCATACACAGGATCGCTCACTCGGCTGAGCACGCCTGCATGCTCTAGGAGTGCCATCACCACACTGGCGTCAGGTTATCTTCTGGAGAGCAAAAGGATCGACAGTCTGAGATCGGACATGCCAGATTCATAACTCCCCTGACAATCAATTGTCCGCTGGCCCCATACACATTAGATGACTGTTGGCTGAACAATGCTGTTGTTGATCATTCAATTGCCTCTTCCATACTGAGGCGCGCTTGCCTGTTCGAACACTCCTGTGTACTCTATGAGAGAGTCACCACAACAATAGTGTCGACTTATCTTCTGAAGAACAAAAGGATTGTATCTTCGGATCCGTTATTCCCCTGACAATCACTTCTCCGAGGGCACCCTTACACGGACTGACAGTTGATATCAACGGTTTCGACCAACATTAGTCTTATGTGTAAAGGGACTTTAGAAGTGAAGGCTGTAAAAACAGATAAGCACAAACGTAAGGGGTGAGGGTCAAAGTGATAACCAAGATCAGGGTCCAATTAGAAGGAGAGGGTCAGGAGAAGGCTCAGATAAGAGGTGAGAGCCAAGGTAAGAAGTGAGGGCTGATCCTTTGCCTCCTTATCCAAGCTAAAATATTATATTCAACTAATAGTGAAATAAAATCCAAAAGGAGACAAGGGTGAGCGGCCCTCATTATGTCAACATGTATTACCGAACATGGGGGCGCTCAAAATAATAATAGGTATTAAAACTTGTATCTAGGGTCCCACATCCACTGCCAGGGGGTGGCCTCAAAGCGTCAGGCAGATCTTGTTGTGTCAGAGGGCCCGCAGCATAAACAGTTCTTGGGGTAGCCAGTGCCATCACTGCAGCTGGCACTCCGCTGCATAGGGATAAAGTGCCAATATTTTCTTCTTCAACCTTTGTTACAATCCTGAATTTTGATGCATACTGGAGACAATGTCACTCAGTGACTATGCTGGAATTGTTAAATTCTTGAAAAGTCAAAGGCATATTCATCCGGAGCTTATAGTAGGCCTAGTTTACATAATTACAGTGCTCTATGTTGAGCACTTGTGTTTGGGTTTCGCCTAAATCCCTGAAAAAGGAGATTCAACAGAACCACAACAGAACCTATTCAGTATTATGGGGCAGATTAAATCATTTTAGAACCGGTTTGAACTTCATTCCAGCGATGTCTGTCTTTTTTATGTGAAAACCGTGGCATGGTAGACTATGCTTTTGTGTCTGCCTAAAAACGCATTCACCGCGTTTTACGTTAACCCATCAGAGTCCACAGTGACTCCATTTATACTGAATGGCTCCTTCATTAGGTCCTTCTCAATACTATGTTATAGAAATAAAGACAGAAACCCCAACATAGTTCTCGGCGTAGAGCACAGGATAAATGTGAACCTAGCCTTAGGTATAGAAATCCTCGATGTGCGTTCCTCACTCCAGTGCCCAGAGCTCTTTATCAACATAAAACCGGACATTAACACGAGGAAATCATTGGCTGCAACATGAAAGTCTGACTATATTTCCTGAATGGCGGCCATTACCAGAACCTTTAATTGATCTGTCCTAACCCTTAGGATAAGTGAGATCTGAGCCCCGACAATGGGCAAAAATTGGCATTGGCGTCTTCTAAGTTTATGGCATGCATATTTCTCTCTCCTAGCAATAGCCTTCATCCTGATTCTGGGCTCTGGTCTTCGCTTCTGTGTCACCACACATAAGATACAAACCTAAATGTGGGGAACAGAGCGCACAATAGGGTGATACCCTCTGGAGGAAGAGATACAAATCTACGGCTAGGAAGCCTATCAACAATCTTAAATTGCTCGTCTGCAGGCCAAGATCTTACTTTTGGTGCAACAAAATGGTGACCTGTTCCAAACTGATCCTGGCATTCCTGCGAAGCATCTATGCAGATGGTAAGTCCTGTCCTAACGTATACTGCACCTGTCTGTCCTGACATAGATAATCCATCAGTAGATCTGTAGGACACTTATTGTCCAAGTATTCTGTAGCATTTCAACTTTGAGATCCACTACTGATCAACTGATCACAGCACTTCTACCGACAACAGTGCCCCCAGCTTCTACTGGGCAAGGATTTGCAATACACATCGCTCAAGGTGTCACAAAGTTCCCAACGGTGGACCAGAAATAGAGGAATAACCAGAATTAAATCTGTGACCCACTGAGCCATTGTATATTTTGGCCTAAAATTCCTTTCTTAACATATAATTATCTCATACTAATTCTGTGACTTTTTTAGAACAGCCAAATCTGACACTTTCCATTTGGTCCATTCCCTCCGGTGATGGCCAGGTAGGTGGCGCTGTAACCTGTTTTAAGCTATGGAGAATTTCTGTGCGTCCTGAAACAATGTAGTCATGACCTCAATGAGAAGATGAGTGGCGGCAAATAGCCTGACCGCAAGGCTTCTGTCCTTCCATACTGATTGCCCCTCACTGGAAACCGGTGGCTTCACTAGATGGAGCAAATTATTAATTTTTGACAGATTTGTGTTAGACTTAGTGAAGTTTTAAATCGCTGATACGTAAGATGCAACTCTACAAAATGGGAAACTTCTGCTATCAGCGTGTCTGCATATGTGATATGAGTCCGTTGCACTTCCAATTGGTACTGGAAGTTTTAGTGTGGGCTGTCCACCAGCTCTTGTAGAACTATAACTTTCAGAAACTTCGCCTTTAGACTAAGTTCACCTTTGATGCAATATGTCATTGAATGGAATATATAGAAAATGCTAATATGGTTTTTGGGGCCATTCACTTTTAGGAACGACACTTCTTCTCCAGAATTGTGTCACATCTGTAAGTTTTGTGACCATAAAGTGGTCCTGATGTCATCCTTGACCATTCCTCACTCCATCAAGACTAAATGACAGAAGGCTTATCATGCTTAACCCCCTCACAGCCAGATTCCTATAACAGGTGATCACATGGTGAAATTGACCCCAAAACATGTTGTGTGTTCATTGTATGGCTTTTTTGGTGAAGCTAACCCTTATTCGGTTCCTTTTTTATACCACCACCTGCTACTTGTTGCCTCCTCTTTCTCAGTTACAATCAAACGCTATTTCTCCAAAAGGGCATCTCAGTTAAATTCCCAGCGCTTTGTACAATGAAATAATGGCTGCATGTGTGAGGCGGCCTCTCATTTATCTTGCTGTGACAGTTTCCGCGCAGTCTGGGAGGGTGACATGGATTCTGCCGCAAGTGGGAAAGGTACAAATCTCATTTGTAAAACGTTTACATCATTCACCTTCAGATAACCAGTATGTGGAAGCAATGTGAGATGACGCCTCCAATAGGCGCCGAGTATTTGCCGATTTCTTGGTTGATTCAAATTAAAGGCGACCCAATACAAGGATGTTATTTACTGGCTCCGATACATTGTTTCCTGCCTGGTATAGGAGGAGGTGAAACATAATGAGACCTGGCAAGGAAGCCATGTGCTGATGCAAGCTCAGGAGAGACTAGTCTAGTCGGTTCTTGGGCCGGCTCTTTCAAGAACGGTAGCAGCCGCAGGCCAAATGTGTGAATGATGCCCACCACATCCCTAATCACGCTCCTTCACCATTATACGCTCTAGATTTCAGATTTAGAGGCTTATCCAAATGCATGAAAATAGTAATCGGGACACAGACTGATTTACACAGTATTTGATTAGGTGTTTTTGCGTTTTCTTGGTTCCCTACAAAAGGTAAAGCATGTTGTGTGACAAGCCCTATTGGTGTAAGGGGATGAAGAGAAAGATGGAGTTGAATGGGGTTGCCTTCTCTGCCCCGTGTCCAGAACTACAGGTGCAGCTTTCAGTATTTTCAGAGGAACACTTACCGTTCCTGGACCAACCCTCCCATGCGACAGAAGTGGGCGGGTATGAGTTAAAAAGCCCTGCGCACGGGAAGCTGAGAGGAGTCCGGGCAGGAAAGTGCAGTGCGCAGGAGAGTGAGTTGCCAGCTGCGCCCCAGGTCCTGAGTGTGAGAAGCCCCCAACTTAACACAGGAGCAGAAAGTCTCGGCGCTGTGAGCACCCCCCGAACTGACACTGACCCGCCAGCCTCCGTGACCGGAGGAGACTCCCCCGACAGGTCAGAAGTAGACGCTGATGCACTCAGGCCTGGTGAACTGTGCAGAAGGCCTGAGCTCCAGAGAAGAGTGATTGGACTGACTGAGGAACGCAGTATCGTCCCTGCATTGACTCGTGCCGTACGGAGCTTTGTGACAAAGACCGGTGGGAGCAGGATTTCGCCCCACCCTACATCTTTCCGTTGTTTGCCTTGGAGACAGGGTTCCTTCCGTGGACTGATATCTGAAATTGACTGCATGTGCCGCTGTTGACGGTGCCAACGTTGGAGGAATGAAGCCTTCTTCAGACTGATAAGTGTTTTCTGCCTTTCGTTCATTTTTTTCATGAAAGACTGTTTCGCCATTGCTTATTGCATTTAATCCTCATTACTCCTCCCTGTGTGGAGTGTTCTGATTTGTTTAATAAACCTTTAAATCTTGATCTGCCTCACATCCGTGGCAACAGCCACAGTACCTGCAGTATCTTACATTGGCATCTGATGATCTGCTTGGCAACTTCTTAATCCTCACTGATCAGTCGTCATTAATAGTGTGGAACTTAAGATCCATTTACACTGCATGATTATCGTGACTGAGTATCCCTAAGATCTCTCGTTTCATGATAATGAAATTGCTGATCACGCAATAAATAAGCAGAACTTACTCGTCAAGTGGAATGGTCCTGCATGATTATCATGACTGAGCATCCCTAAGAACTCTCGTTTCATGATAATGAAATTGCTGATCACGCAATAAATGAGCAGAACTTACTCGTCAAGTGGAATGGTCCTTTGTGCTGCGCAAAAGATCATTGTTCTCGGCAGCACATTGTAATATGTAAATAGTACCTGTGCTGTCGAGAACAATGGCAGCCTATGGGCACTGCAAGATCTGTTACAGTTTGTTCCATGCACATCGAAAGTGTGGTCTACTTGTGCAAATAAGCAATTAGATGACCACTGATCAGCAAAGTGTTGGCATATGCAACAGATCAGGACTTATTATAAGTAAA
>VIAB01059683.1:0-10207 GCA_009801035.1 Oophaga pumilio | reverse complement strand
GACATTATTATAGGATGGGGCCCAAGATGGAAACATTATTATAGGAAGGGGCACGGCATGGGGGATATTATTATAGGAAGGAGCCAAGATGGAGGATATGATATCAGGAAAGGGTCCAGTATGGTGGGCATAATTAAATAAAAGGCCCATGATGCTGAGAATTAATATAGTGTGAGCAGGTTGCAGGATGCAGTGACGGAAAGGAGACAGAGCAATGGTTAACAATTTTAATTAACACTAGAATACTCCACGCAAGGAGTTAAGCAGTTAAACAGGGGGTAAGCAGTTCAGATGTAGATAATATGCTGGGTTAACGAACAGTAGATAAAGTAATAGGAGTTCTGGTGGGGACAACTTATCCTGTCAGTCGTCTCTCAGGCCATGGAAGTTACAAGGCATGCGATGGCGTCAGTAACGGCTGACGTGGTGCTTGTCCGCTGTGGTCCTGAAGATCCCGATGATCTGTCTGCTGGCGGCAGCTGTTGGCCTCCGGTGGCTTCCGCTGAGCCTCTAGTCCATATCCTGATGTAGCCGAGAGAGCGTAGGCCACCGCATGGTCTGAACTCAACGTGGCACGGCAAATATACACTGGGGGGTCAGGGCGCAGGTACCAGTCCCACACCCAGTCTTAATTAGGTGGGATGTGCACAGTACTCATGGGCCCGTAGCACCTTGCACTTAGTTTCGTGGTGAACAGTGGGCACACTGCACAGTCTCTGACAGTGGCGGCGGGGATGCTGTGGCATGGGCCTGTGCTGTGGCAGTGCTCGAGGGACAGAGCACTCACTTCACCCTGCTGCACGCTGTTTCTCTTCCCGCAAAGTCTGACTGTTTCTACGTGCACTGTGGCTGCACACGCTTAGCCACACCCCCTGCTTCCAGAGACCAAGACTGGTCCGGTCCCCTAAGCTTTCCCTCGGGCAACAGAGGAGACAGTCCCAAAAGTTCCGGAATTGGCGCAAAGCAGGTACTCGTGGCACAGTCTTTCTTCTTACAATAGGATGGGGACATTATTACAGGAAAATATCCAGGATGGGTGAAATTATTACAGGAAACGGCCCAGGATTTGAGACATTATTATTACAGGAAGAGGCCCAGAATGGAGGACATTATTACAGGAAGAGGCACAGTAAGGGGTTCAGGATGGGGGACAGTATTAAATAAATTTGCCAAGGTTGGTTAGACATTAATACAGTAAGGGGCCCAGGATGGGGACTTTATTAAATATAATAGTAAGGATGTAGGATAATATAACAGGAAGGAGCCCAGGATTGGAGACAATTGTGCCACTGCTAGAAATGTTAAACTTTCTTGCACAGCCTAAAAAAAGGAGGTGTTAACAATGTTTATAAAACAATGTGAAACAGCAGGGTTGGGTCCATATACTATAACCCAAGAAAAAGCAACAGGGAACACCATGTGGCTCAGATTCAGGGCAGTGGGATAGGTTTGGAGTTTCCTATTCTTCCTTATTAAGAGAGGACTAAAGTCATTGATGCCACAACTGTCCCAACTAACAAAATTTGTACACTATTTGAAGGGCCTTAGTAAAAGACACACATAGTTCATCACCTTCTAATGGTGAATCACAGGTAAGAAATACTCCAGTTTCTCTGCTTCATGGTATCAAATCACCACCTTTCAATGATTGTACAGATGCTCCAATATATGCAATGTTAAATTCCATTGCCTTGCAATGTTGCAAATCAGGGTCAGGCATACTATTCTGGCACTACAAATTCTGTAAGCCATTCTTTTCCAGGTAAAAATGGTTGAAGCTCCCATACACTCTCCTGGCCAGGAGCACCTCCTTGTTCAAGTGGGTATACCTATTTAAAAAATGCACAACCAAATTGAGGATGTGCGCCATGCAGGGAGCATGCAGTACTTTACCCAAATTCATTGCAGCCATGATTTTTCTGGCATTGTTGCCAGGCTGTAACAATCGTGGTCATAGAATTGTTTTTTTGTTTTATACATTAATGAACAACAGCAGAATGGGGGACATATATGCCAGGGGCTAGGATGGGGTACATATGTACCAGGATGGGGGACATATATATTAGAATGGGGACATACTGTATATACCAGGATGGGTCCAGTATGGGAGACATATATACTAAGATGGGCCCAGGATGAGGGACATATATATGAGGATGGGAACATACTGTAAATACCAAGGTGAGGGACTTACATACCAGGAAGGAGCCTAGAGTGGGGGACATATATACCAGGATGGGAGACATATATACCAAGATGGGCACAGGATGGGGGACATATATACCAGAATGGGGGACATATATATACCAGGATGGGCGACATATATACCAGTATGGGAGACATATGTACCTGATGAGCCAACGATGGGAGACATATATACCAAGGTAGGCCCAGGATGGGGGGACATATGTAATAGGATGGGCCGAGGATGGGGGACATATATACCAGGAAGGGGCCTAGGATGGGGGACATATATGTCAGGAAGGGGTCCAGGATGGGGGACACATATACCAGGATGGGCCAACGATGGGGCACATATATACCAGGATTGAGGACATATATACCAGAAAGGGGCCCAGGATTAGGGACATATATACCAGGAAAAAGTCCAGGATGGGGGACATATAAATCAGGTTGAGAGACATATATACCAGGATGGAGGACATATACACCAGTAAGTACCCCAGGATGGGGGATATATACTACGATGGGCCTTGGATGGGAACATTAGTACAGGATGGGGGATATTACTACATAATGAGGGATGGGGAGGGGGCAATATATATGTCCTTATAGGATTTGGAAACCTACAAGGGCCCATACATTTGACCATCATTCAGGGGGGGAGCCCAGGTACAAATTGTATGCAACAAGGATGCATAAGCACCGCCTGATGAAGAGTTGTCTCAAGTCACTACCTGTCCTGCTTGAAGTAATGTATCACTGCGATTCATAAACAGTGACTCAATGGGCCATGAAAGACATGTAAAGTTCCTGGCTGTAATTGCTGCTGTCAGTGTCAGACAGCACCTTGTAGAATGACACAATCTCCAACACAGCTAGTCATGTCCTCCACGTCCATCGCCTGATCTTATCCAAGTCCAATTGGACATCAACTGGAAGAAGTTGTTGTTCTGAAATATCTTCCTAGTAAACCAGAGTACTGTTGCTCAGAAATGTCTTTAAAGGCAATGAAAGGCCACACTCAAAAATATTAAATGTTATGTGGATAGATGTCGGTAGAGGAGTACGATGCAGAATATGGACTCACACTGATGGTGTTGCTGTCAGAAGAAGCATTATCTTGCTGTGACAGATGAGTGATGGCCCATATATGAGTTTGGTAGAACTACTGTCTGCAGTGTCAGACTGGGGTGCCAAGGGCCCACCAGTAACATTGACTTTGGGGGTGGCCCACTTTTAACCTGCATACAAATATTACACTACCCCTGTTCACAAATTTACCTATATCTCTATCTATATATAACTCAAAATCTGTAGTAACCCGCTCTATACAAATCCACAGTTCTCGCCCGATTTGGGTGAGATTTGGCACGCCCCCTCTCCACTCACAGGAGCAGAATACACAACACAAACACCACCACACAAATACCACAACACCACCCCACCCTGTAAATACCACATGCACACCACGACCACACATGCATGCAAGCATACTCAGATGGATGCACCCTACGCACACGGATGAACAGAGCACATGCGTACTCACACACTATGGACACTTGCACTGCGCACGCACAAACACATAGATCACATGCGTGTTTGAGCTTTCATCATTGAAGCTGCTGAGGTAAAATGTGTGCAAGCAGCTTTACTGAGCAGCAATATTGGTCAGGCGAAAAATGCCTCATAGTAAGATTGTCATTATTACTCACTATACAGGGAGCTTTCATCACTGAAGCTGCTGAGGTAAAGTGAAAGCTGAGCTCTGATTGGTTGCTGTGGGCAACTAGACAAGTCTGCCTGTGAGGTGGTTTTCATTACTGAGATGTGAGCTCTTTCAGGTCATAGTAATGCTGTGTGAGGGCTGCTCTGTATTTACATCTCTTATCAGTGTCAGGTGAATACTATAGGGTCATAATACTAAGGACTGTTTTTTAAAATGCCGCCCAAAAAACGACCATCTATTGGGCAAGTTCATCGAAAAGCTGAGAAAGCAAAATTGTGTCAGAGAGCTGAGACAAGTGATCGTGACTGGCGGCTAGAAAAGAAACGCATGAGACAGGCTAAATGTAAGGCAGCTGAGACATCAGAGAAACGAGAATGTCGTCTTCACAAGAATCGGATAAGGCAGGCTGAAGCAAGGAATATAGAAACATCTGAACAAAAGGATGAACGCTGTGAAAATGACCGCATACGACATATGCAACGTGTGCAAAGATGTAGGCAGGCTGATCTGAGTTTGGAAACATTTCACTACAACCCAACTCAAGACTGTAGGTCACATAAGAAAGTCATAATTGGCAAAATGGACAAAATATGCAAACATTGTCAAGCAAAGAAGTTTAATTTGGAATCGCCTGGTATGTGCTGCTCAAATGGCAAAGTCAGTTTGCCACCTTTAGATCTACCTCCTGAACCACTGTTTTCATACATGTCAGGAACAACTCCCAAGTCCAAGCATTTTCTGCAAAATATTAGTTGATACAATTCATCTTTCCAGATGACATCCTTTGGTAAGACAGCTGTATTCCAGGAAGCAGGATTTATGCCAACTTTTAAAGTTCAAGGCCAAATATATCACAAAATCGGTTCAATGCTTCCTGTAGCAAATGAAGATCCAAAGTTTTTACAAATATATTTTTTGGGAGACGAACAAATGCAAGCTGATAGACGTTGTGAAGCTATACTTTTGACAAAAAAAGAGAATGTGTTGAATTTGCAAAGATTTTTCCATCAGCACAAAAACATGCCATCAGTAACAAAAACATGCCGCCTCACATTCTCAAGGAGAAGCAGAGCGGGACTCATATATATATATGTGCTTCTCCTTGGGAATGTGAGGCGGCATGTTTTGTTACCCTGCAGTCCTGCACTAATTTGGAGCGCTAGGTTAAAGTCATTTTTTATTCCTTATTGAGTTTGGTATTTTCTAGTAATAGACTTTTAACATTTTAAAACAATTTGTTTTTATATCATTAAGCTGACAATAATTTACTTACCGTAGATCAAATTTTAATAGAAATGAATGAAAATTATTTTATTTCACATTTAATAGGAGGATCTGCAGCAGCCGCTATCTTTACATGAGTCTTTCTCATCCTAACCAGGTGAGCAACTTTCTTGGTTTTTCCTTTTCTTTGTAACGTGGATAAGACCCTATTGCACTCTTTTGTCTCCCCACTTGTTTGCAAAACTTACAGGGAAGCATATCAAAAGCATGGTCTGATCGAAGACGATCAACACTGGGACATGACATTGCAGGAAGCATCTCTCACTCGCTTTCCACTTCAACTAAGAGACATGTTCGCTATAATAATTACAACCTGCGCACCTTCCAATCCCTGTGCGCTTTGGGACAAATACAAAGAATATCTTAGTGAAGATATTCTTAGAGTGCAAAGGAGAGTTAATACAGACTTAAGGTACTGCCACACTTAGCGATCTCGTTAGCGATCTCAATAACGACGCAAGCTAATGAGATCGTTTTTGTGATCTCTTTTAGGTCACTAGTAGCTGCCAAACAGGAGATCTCAAAAACGACTCATCAGCGGTCAGCGATCTCTTTAACGACTTTGGCGGTCGTTAGGACGTCATTAGCATGTACTGAGCACTTCTGATTCATAGGAATCAGACTTAAATATCACTGCTGACATATTCAACAAAGCCCTCTTGATGTTAGAAGAAAGGTGCATATCTATCAATAGTAAAACTCTAATAGAATTAGGTTTACCAGCACCAAATCGACCAGACTTTGATATTATGAACAGAGATATTCTGCAAGAAAAAAAGCTATGATTTGGAAAAATGTAAAGAATTTGTCATATTAAATAAGCCTCTTTTGGTTGATGACCAAAGATTGGCCTATATGGCAATTATGGCTCAGATTTCCAGTGGAAATGGGGGACTGTTTTTCCTAGATGCATCAGGAGGTACTGGTAAAACATTTTTAATTAATTTGCTGCTTGCAGAAATGCCTTGGCTGTTGCATCATCTGGGATTGCGGCCACTCTTTTAGATGGAGGGCGCATGGCTCACTCAGCACTAGGATTAACCTTTAATCTAGCGCTGTCAGAAACTCCTGTCTGTAATATCACTAAGGGCTCTGGGAAAGTTAAGCTATTACAAACTTGCAAAGTAATTGTTTGGGATGAATGTACCATGGTGCACAAGAAAGTAGTAGAGGCCCTTGATCGTACCTTGAAAGATCTGTGGGGAACTGATCGTTTAATGGGGGGAATTGTTGTAATTTTTGCAGGTGACTTCTGACAGACATTACCTGTTCTTAAGGGAGCAGCACCAGTGAATGAGCTGAATGCCTGTCTAAAATCTTCTTATCTGTGGATACATGTTTGTGGCGCCCCTGAGGGTTCAGTCGCCACAGAGGTATTGCACCTCACCCAGAGGTGTGATACCCCATCCTCAGGTAAGGAGGGAGCACCACCTAGGACTCTAACACCTGCACCCAACACACACTAGAACAGCTGGGCACCCTGGACGGACCCTGCAGGAGGATGGTCTCATCCCAGGCTGAGATAAGAAAGGGTGTATGGGTGGGTGGAGTAGCAGTAGCAAGGAGGCGTGAAGCTTGAGGAAGCAGTAGGCAGGATGAGGAGTCCTGAGGAGGAAGAGGAAGGAGAAGGACGTGTGTCGAGCAGCTCCCAGTGAAGGGAGGCTGCATTGGGAAGAGAAGGAGTCTGGATAGAGACTCAGGAGGGACTGGAAGCCAGGAAGGGTTTAGTCCTAGAGAAGTGAAGAGGAAGAAGGAGGAAAGAAAGATAAGCTTCTGGAGAGAGAGAGAGAGAGAGAGGGAGAGAGGAAGAAGTCCTAGGGATATGGAGAGAGCAAAAGCCATTCGTTGGTCCGGTCTGTTGGCAGAGGGACTTGGACGCAAGAGGGAACTCGACCACCAGGAGTCGTGGAGTGTGACAGACCTCTCTCCGGAGGTGCCGGCACAAGCGCCCCGGATGGTATATCACTGGACCCACAGGGGCCCTGACCTGATGGGGTTCCCCGACCGCCCGGACCAGGCAGGAGAAATCGAGGTCCTGGATTGGGCCGCCTACGACCGGCAGTTGGCTGAAGAGTCGGCGCAGCAGGGACGGGAGGAACAGGCCTATAAGGAGG
This sequence comes from Oophaga pumilio, assembly GCA_009801035.1. Taxonomy (NCBI): domain Eukaryota; kingdom Metazoa; phylum Chordata; class Amphibia; order Anura; family Dendrobatidae; genus Oophaga; species Oophaga pumilio. Next base: position 2,899 of record VIAB01059683.1, on the reverse strand, counting down.
CGCAAAATCAGAATGACAAGTCCGTCAAGCAGCGGGCCAGGCAGGCTGCAGGTACGGGCGGGAACCCCTGAGAAAGGGTGAGGTGCTGGAGTTTCGGCTCAAGGGGGGCTGTGGCTTTATCAAAGAGCCTAGCGGAGGTTTTTGTAAACAGGCGGGACGTAGAATCCCATCTGCGGGAAGGCCACCCGGATTGGGATCTATACCTGGGTGACCTAGTCACGTACACCAGGCACTGGGGCATCAAAGGGTGGTACGCCCTTAATGTTCACCATTGCACCCCCGCCACTGCTGAGCAGGGAGCTGCCAGCAGGAAGGAACCCGCAATAACCGGCTAAGTCCCGTCAGGCTGAAGCCCCATCTCCCTCCTCTACCAGTACAAGGAGAAGGCCTGGTACTGCGGAATGTAGTACACAAACTGACATTGCGGGAGACAACCTCATTGTCTGTATCCCCCGGAGGCATCGAGTGTCTGTTGCCCCGAATGTGCCCGATGTCCAGGAGCTCCCAGTGGAGTGGCAAGTGGTACCCGGTACCCCTGCGGAGCAATAGGAAATGTTGATCCTACTTGAATATAAAAAATTTTAAATATGTCTGAACAAGACAGTTGACCCGGACGGGCTGTTGCCCCATTGGGCTGGTTGCAATCCAGTTTATAAGTTTTACAGTTCAGCAAAAACAATGTCGCCGTGAACTATGCATGCTCAAGTGTTCTTTGTAAATAAGTTTGCACCTCTTTAGGTGCTCTTTCTTGGTTTTACCTAAAGCCACTAGGGTGCGCTGACACCCTATTCCACCTCTAAACCACTGAAGAAAAACCCGTTTGGCGTGGCCGAAAAAGTGGTCCAGAGCGGAGACCAGTTGCTGCCTTGAAGCCCGCCCAAGGCCTTCGTTGGGGGTTTGTTGGTGACGGGTCCCCCATGTTGCACTTAAAGAGATAAAGTCTGACTGCGTCTGAATGAAGATGTTTTATTGCACAAGATATAATGTTTTATTGCACTTGAATCTTTTATCTCTTTTATGACCGTTGTGTACGAATAAAAGTGTTACTATATTTGTATAATATGTTTAAAGTAAATTAAGAAGTGTTTTATGCTAAAGACTTGTTTTATATTGAAGAAGTTATGAAGAGTGCTACTAAATAATGGTAATCTAGTTTTGATACTATTTAGTGTAAATATGTACAGACAGAAAAAGTGAAGCACTTTTTGTAGACAGGGACAAAGAAGTCCAAGTCAGTAGTGAACCACCTAGCAACGGTTGCTACATAGAAATACCCCGGATGGGGTTTGCACTGAGAAGAAACCAATTGTAAATATTTATTGTAGAGTTTTTATACTTTTGTATTTTTTGTACTTTAGTAGCAACAGAATTGCGCTCTATCTTGGTGGTGGACCTGAGAATTGACGGCTGCTACCAAGATCACTTTTCAACTAGGTTTCTGTTGTTATGCAATGTTTAAGAAGAAGTGCCTCCGATCCTGGGAGTTGAGTTTGAAATTATGTTGATAATGAGCATTATATAAAAATTTTGTAGGACTTCCGGGTCAGGCCCTGGCTGGGAGGCTGTGAGAAGAAATAGCTCCGCAGCCCCGGCAGATTTCACTCCCTCAAAGCTGTAAAATCTGATAAGAAAACTAAGGATCAAAAGCACAGAGAAGTGAGAAGCAAATAATCCAGCCGATGGAACGTTATCTCCTCCGCAGCAGTAAAACCCTGGTGAGTGATATGACAGGGGAGACTCAGGAGATATCCAAAATGGCCACCAATGAAGCCTTGCTGTTATCACCAGCACAGGAGCAAAGAGGGGAGGATTTGTGTACAGACTATCAGCAGGAAACGGGGGCGAGAGAAGATGGGAGAAGACGGGGAGAATCTGACCAGCTGAGGGAAGAGATACAGGCAGACTTCAGCAGTATAAACTACAAAAAACTTACTGAATCAGTAATCGTACACCTCACCCCACAGATATGAGTCTCCCTTGAGAATGCAATGAAACAGACGCTGATGGGTCTTAAAGAAGACATCTCACAACATGAAGTGAGAATAGAGGAGGCAGAAGGCAGAATTGGGCGGTTGGAAGATATTAATGAACAGGCTGATAAAGACATCAGTTTACTGCAGAAGCAAGTTCATATTTTGATAGATCGCATTGAAGATCTTGAAAACAGATCACATAGGAATAATCTAAGGGTCGTTGGACTCCCAGAGACTATCAAGCCCAGACAACTTCAAAGAATATTTGAAGATGATCTACCAGAGGCTCTGGGAATAGCCTCTCACAGGAGGGTAGAAAGGGTGCACCGGATAGGCCCTCAAAGACCGAACAATACACCAGAGAAAAACCAGAGACCAAGGCAAGCAATAGCCAAGTACTTGGACTTTAACGATAAGGAAAACATTCTGCGAGCGTTCAGACGTCGAAGAGAGCCGTTAACTTTTCAAGGACACAAAATTATCATTTTCAATGACTATTCTGTGGAAGTTAATAAACGGCGCAGAATGTTCAGTGACTGTTGTTCTAGACTATTTAAACATCATATACAGTTCCAGTTACTGTACCCGGCCATATTGAAAATAAGGCACAGATGGCTCAACAAAAAGCTTTCAAAATCCGAAGGATGCAGAATAATACATACTGTAGCTGCTGAGGAAAAACGGACAAGATGAAACAGAGGTCGGAACATCGCCGAAGCAGGGGAGAAAAGTAGAACAAAGTACAGAGAGAGAAGAGGAATCCGGAAATAGGAGGATGAGCCCACAGACCCAAAGACAAAGAACACCCCGACATCACAAGACACTCCAGGAAGTGGATATTGAAGCAGATAAGTAATACACTTTGGAGGGGATAAAGCAGGAAGAAGGACACTTTAATATGACTGGCGATCCAAGGACTTTCCTAT
>VIAB01059679.1:0-10210 GCA_009801035.1 Oophaga pumilio | reverse complement strand
TAAGAAGATTGCCAACACCCTGAAACTGAGCTGCAGCACGGTGGGCAAGACCATAAAGTGGTTCAACAAGATTGGTTCAACTCAGAACATGGTGGACAAAGACGTTGAGTGCACATGCTCAGTGTCATATCCATAAGTTGCCTTTTCAAAATAGATGTATATGTGCTGCCAGCATTGCTGCATAGGTTAATGAGGTGGAGGATCAGTCTGTCAGTGCTCAGACCATATGCAGCACACTGCATCAAATTGATCTGCATGGCTGTTGTCCCAGAAGGAAGCCTCTTCTAAAGATGATGCACAAGAAAGCCAGCACTTTGCTGAAGACAAGCAGATTAAGGACATGGATTATTGGAACCATGTGATGTAGTTTGATGGGACTAAGATAAACTTATTTGGTTCAGATGGTGTGAAGCGTGTGTTGGGGCAATCAGATGAAGAGTAGAAAGAAAAGTATGTCTTGCCTACTGTCAAGCAATTTGGTAAGAGTGTTATGTCAATTTGGTGAGAGTGTTATGTTTGGGGCTGCATGAGTGGAGCCGGCAGTGGGAAGCTATAGTTCATTTAGGGAACCATGAATGCAAACATGTACTATGACATATTGAAGCAGAGCATGATCCAGTCCCTTCGGAAACTGGGCTGCAGGGCAGTGTTCCAACATGATACAGACACACCTCCAAGACAACCACTACCCTGCTAAAGAAAATGAGGGTAAAGGTGCTGGACTGGCCAAGCATGACTCCAGACCTATACCCTATTTAGCATCTGTTGGGATCCACAAATGGCAAGTGGAGGAGTGCAAAGTCTCTAACATCCACCAGCTCCATGATGTCATCACGGAGGAGTGGAAGAGGATTCCAGTGGCAACCTGGGAAGCCAGAGGTGCAGCTAGGTTTTTGATTTGGGGGTAAACTTCTGAGTGAGCCCCTAACCAAGTAACTCTGATTACAACTACAGTGGTGCCCCCTAATAGTGGATATAGGAGAACCTCAGCAGCTATTTCCAAAATAAATCTATATATAAAGACCAACACTTATATTACTGCTGCCATGTGGTGACCATATAGTGATAGATACCAGTCCTGCAGAACATGTAATAGATTAAAGTACAGTTACAGATAGTGACTTACAGATGACGTTTTTTCTGGTGGAGTTGTTCACTTTTCTCATCTGGTCCAAACCATCATAACAACTTCTTGGGCCAGGATTTGTCTGCAGGGATTACATCAAAGACACATTTTATTTACGTTTCCTGCACCTTCCCTCATCTCAACCTACACAAACTGCTCATCCTGCTGCCTCCCCAATACTGAGCCACTGCTGCCATATGTGTCCTTATTACTGCACCTGCTGTGTGATACTGTGTGCCCTCTAAGTGGTAAAACAAACCTCTACAATATAGTAATGCCGTGTGCAAGTGCCCTAGAAAAGAGTGCCCACATTTTGCCCCCTAGAAAGTAGTAATGCCCCATGTGCCCCCTTGACAGTCACAATAACCTCAGTTCCCACTTAACATTTAATAATGTCCTGAGTCCCCCATATAGCTCCACTCTACACAGTATGATGCTCTCTTATACATACTTTAATGCCCCCCACACTGTATAGTGCCCCACACAGCAATCTGACCCCTAAGTAGCTCTCAAACTGTTTGATGGCTCCAGCACTATACACATTATCTCCCACCCTGTATGATGGACCCCTCACTGTAATCCCCAAACTGTATGATGGCCCCCTAAATAGCATCCATATAGTTTAATACACCAGATAGTCCTCAATATAGTATATTGCACTCCTCATAGGCCTCTCTATAATAAAATGCACTCCCTAGGCCTCCATATAACATAGTACACTCCCCATAAGCCTCCATATAGTATAAAACACCCTGATAAGCCTCTATAGTATAATGCACTTCCTGTAGGCAGACTTTATATAGTGTAATGCACTCCCATAGGCCAGTATAGCATAATGCACTCCCAATAGGCCTCCTTACAGTATAAAGCACTTCCCATAGGCAGAATATACATAGTATAATGCACCCTCATAGGCAGACTCTGTATAGTATAATGCACTTTCCATAGGCAGACTCTTTATAGTGTAATGCACCCGGTTAAGCCTCTATACAGTATAATGCACTCCCCATAGGCAGAATATATATAGTATAATGCACCCTCATAGGCAGAATCTATATAGTATATTGCACCCCCCATAAGACTACTCTATATAGTATAATGCACTCCCCATAGGAAGACTATATATAGCATAATGCACCCCCATAGACAGATTATATAGTATACTTCATCCCATAGGTCTATATAGTATAATGCACCCACATAGAAAGACTATATATAATAATGCACCCCCATAGGCCTCTTTAAAGTATAATGTACACCCCATAGTCAGACTCTATATAGTATAATGCACTCCCCATAGGCAGTCTTTGTATAGTATAATGCACCACCATAGGCAGACTCTATATAGTATAATGCACCCCCATAGGCAGACTATATAGTATAATTCACCCCATAGGCAGACTATATAGTATAATTCACCCGATAGGCAGACTATATAGTATAAAGTACCCCCATAGGCAGACACTATATAGTATAATGCACTCCCCATAGGCAGACTCCATAAACTATAATGCACACTAATAGGCAGACTTTATATAGTATAATGCATTCGACATAGGCAGACTCTACATTTTATAATGCACCCCCATAGGCAGACTCTATATACAGGTCCTTCTAAAAAAATTAGCATATTGTGCTAAATTTCATTATTTTCCATAATGTAATGATTACAATTAAACTTTCATATATTTTAGATTCATTACACACCAACTGAAATTTGTCAGGTCTTTTATTGTTTTAATACTGATGATTCTGGCATACAACTCCTGATAACCCAAAAAACCTGTCTCAAAAAATTAACATATTTCAACCATCCAATAAAATAAAAGTGTTTTATAAAAACAAACAAAAAAACCATCAAATAATAAAGTTCAGTTATGCACTCAATACTTGGTCGGGAATCCTTTTGCAGAAATGACTGCTTCAATGCGGCGTGGCATGGAGACAATCAGCCTGTGACACTGCTGAGGTGTTATGGAGGCCCAGGATGCTTCGATAGCGGCCTTAAGCTCATCCAGAGTGTTGGGTCTTGCGTCTCTCAACTTTCTCTTCACAATATCCCACAGATTCTCTATGGGGTTCAGGTCAGGAGAGTTGGCAGGCCAATTGAGCACAGTAATACCATGGTCAGTAAACCATTTACCAGCGGTTTTGGCACTGTGAGCAGGTGCCAGGTCGTGCTGAAAAATGAAATCTTCATCTCCATAAAGCATTTCAGCCGATGGAAGCATGAAGTGCTCCAAAATCTCCTGATAGCTAGCTGCATTGACCCTGCCCTTGATGAAACACAGTGGACCAACACCAGCAGCTGACATGGCACCCCACACCATCACTGACTGTGGGTACTTGACACTGGACTTCAGGCATTTTGGCATTTCCTTCTCCCCAGTCTTCCTCCAGACTCTGGCACCTTGATTTCCGAATGACATGCAAAATTTGCTTTCATCAGAAAAAAGTACTTGGGACCACTTAGCAACAGTCCAGTGCTGCTTCTCTGTAGCCCAGGTCAGGTGCTTCTGCCGCTGTTTATGGTTCAAAAGTGGCTTTACCTGGGGAATGCGGCACCTGTAGCCCATTTCCTGCACACGCCTGTGCACGGTGGCTCTGGATGTTTCTACACCAGACTCAGTCCACTGCTTCCTCAGGTCCCCCAAGGTCTGGAATCGGTCCTTCTCCACAATCTTCCTCATGGTCCGGTCACCTCTTCTCGTTGTACAGCGTTTTCTGCCACATTGTTTCCTTCCAACAGACTTCCCATTGAGGTGCCTTGATACAGCACTCTGGGAACAGCCTATTTGTTGAGAAATTTCTTTCTGGGTCTTACCCTCTTGCTTGAGGGTGTCAATGATGGCCTTCTTGACATCAGTCAGGTCGCTAGTCTTACCCATGATGGGTGTTTTGAATAATGAACCAGGCAGGGAGTTTTTAAAAGCCTCAGGTATCTTTTGCATGTGTTTAGAGTTAATTAGTTGATTCAGAAGATTAGGGTAATAGGTCGTTTAGAGAACCTTTTCTTGATATGCTAATTTTTTGAGACAGGTTTTTTGGGTTATCAGGAGTTGTATGCCAAAATCATCAGTATTAAAACAATAAAAGACCTGACAAATTTCAGTTGGTGTGTAATGAATCTAAAATATATGAAAGTTTAATTGTAATCATTACATTATGGAAAATAATGAAATTTAGCACTATATGCTAATTTTTTGAGAAGGACCTGTAGTATAATACACTCCCCATAAGCAGACTCTATATAGTATAATGCACTCACCATAGGCAGACTCTATATGGTATAATGCACTGCCATAGGCAGACTCTATATTGTGTAATGCACCCCATAGACAGACTCTATATGATATGGGCACTAGGTGACTCTGGTGGCTGTAGGGGCAGTCAGGGAAGGGGCTGCTCCACAAGTTTTGCAATCTCCAAGGCTTGCATGGCGCTTGGGGATGGAAAAATAAACCACTACACACTATAAGATGGTTAACTAAACTACTAGACAACAGGGGTTGGAGAACTAAACTACTAAACAACTAGGGCTGTAGAAGTAAACCACTACACCCCATAAGATGGATAATTAAACTAATAGACAACAGGGGTTGGAGAAAAAAAAAATACTAAACAGCTATGATTGCAGAACTAAACAAATTCACACCAGAACTTGGTTAAGTAAACTACTAGACAACAGGGGTTGGAGAACTGAAGAGTTAGGGTTGAAGAACTAAACCACTACACAACATACAATGGAGAACTAAACTACTAAAACTACAGGGGTTGGAGAACTAAACTACTAAACAGTTTGAGTTTGAGAACTAAACTACTACACACCAGCGGATGGAGATTTAAAGCACTAAACAGCAAGGTGTCACTAGACACCACGTCTTTGAATCCTCAGGGCTTGTGGAACAAGCCTCTGTATTTAATACTTGCTTCATTGCTTCTGCCTCCTCCACCTCCTTTAGGGCCTCCACCTGTGCCGTCAACCTCTGCCTTAATGAAACAGACGTTACAACACTGCAGAGGTAATCCCCCCACCTCTGTACTGAGCAGCCATGGCTCACCGCAATCAGGCTGTGTTTAAATTAATATGCCTTGGAGATCGCTGTCATACAGATCAACAGTTGTGGACAACTATCCATGCCGAGGTTGAGCAGTGGCTGCCCACACTCAACCTGGAGCCAGGGAAGGTCATGTGCGATAACAGTGCTAACCAGGTAGCAGCCCTATGCCAGGCCAACCTTACACACGTGCCTTGCATGGCTCGCATCCTCAACCTGATGGTACAGCAATTCCTACACCACTGTCCCAGCATGGATGCGCTGCTGTAGAAAACACTGTCGTTGTGTGTTCACTTTCACCATTCCACTTAAGTTAGTATAGAGATATTTCGGACTACCGGTTAACCAATTGATATGCGAAGTGACCACACCGTGGAATTCAACTCTGCACATATTGCAGTGACTGTGGCAGTGGCGCCGAGACCTGGTGCAGTATGGCATTTTGCATAGCCTGGCACATCGCAGTACGGACGTGGTGCAATTCACACTTGGTACCAGACAGACGGTGACTATGCAGTCATCAGCATCACTATTACTGTCATCTAAATGCTGGACCACAATTTAAATAGTCTGGGGGAAGAGGTGGTGGTGGTCCCAGGGGAAGATAAGGAAGCAGAAAAGGATGCCTTTAGGGTTAACAATATCTCTAAGTTCAGGTTTGTCATCTCACGGGCGATTGCCACGTTAGGATGAAATGGAGGAGGAACAAATGGAGAAGGACCATGAAAAGGACGAGAAGGAAGAGGTGATGGACGCGCACCAGTTAGGACATGAAGAGGATAATGATTCCCTCTCTATTGTCCATGGTTGCCACAAGGGGATGGAGGAAGAAAGCTTGAGTGTTATCCCACCACCAACATACTGTGGAGTTGGACCTCATGAAAGAGACCGACCCATGTGCGCCTTCTTGCAGCACTATCTGCAACATGATTGTTACCCGTCTAGTTATGATTCGAAATAGTGCTGACTTCTGAGTGCCAGTGTGTTCTATCCATGATACAAAAGTACATTTTGCCAGTTGCCTCCCCCCCTGAAAAAGGGACACGCCAATTCTGCAGTATCAAAAATATGCTTGAAGACAATCTTGACAGTGATTTTCCCCAAGACAGCAGTGACACATAGAGTTTGCATCACAGTCATAGGCTTCCAACCACAGAAGACATCAACGCAAAAATGTTAGCAGCCTTGTAGTGCTGGAGTACTGTGTCCAACCCCACCAAGGACAGCTTCTGCAAAGAGTTTGTATGTTCTAACCATGCATGCAAGGGTTTCCTCCCAGTACTTATTTTTCTACCCACACTCCACAGACATACAGATAGGCAGTAATATCTTTAAATGTCTGTAAAGTGAATGTTGAATTATTGGTGCTGTATAAGTGCTAAAAAAAATTTTAATTGATGCTCAGCCACACTCAAATGGCACAAATATCAGTTTCGTAGTTTACTATTGTCACAAAAATGTAAGAATAGTAACACGGGTAGTTGACTCAATGAGTGTGTAGGACTGCCGGTCTCGGAGGCCTACTGCTGCAGGCAACACACAGGAAGGAAACTCAACCAGGAGTCTACACATTTCCAAAAATGTATTAGCAGACACCAACAAAGTGACATCAATTTCACCACACTAGAAATAGTATGATAGGGACTGATAAATCTTCCACTACAGCCAGCCCAGCAGAAGGACACCCAACCAGGATTGTTCATATTTCCAAAAATTAGTGGCAGACACCAACAAAGTGGCATCAATTTCACCACAGCAGAAATAGTATAATAGGGACCGACACATCGTCCACTACACCCAACTCAGCAGATGGACAGTTGGACACTCAACCAGGACTGCTCACATTTCAAACAGTTAGTGGCAGACACCACCAAAGTGGCATCAATTTCACAAGAGTAAAAATAGTATAATGAGGAGCGACATCTCTTCCACTACAGTCAACCTAGCAGATGTACACCCAACCACGAGTGCACACATTTCCAAAAATTAGTTGGAGACATCAACAAAGTGGTATCAATTTCAAGAGAGTAGAAATAGTTTAATAGGGACCGAGGCATCTTCTGCTATAGCTAACCCAGCAAATGGACACCCTACCAACAGTGTACACATTTCCAAAAGTTAGTGGCAGACACCAATAAAGTGGCATCAAATTCACCACCTACCCCATTTAGACCTTGAACACCGAGCCTAATGCCCCTTTCACATATTGTGCTATGAGCACAGTATTTGCAACTAAAAATTAGATTTTTTACTCTGCACCACCTCTGCACAGCTGAATTTCAGGGATTTGCCTTCTTTTGTGAAGGATTCTTCGCATTTTATCAAGATCTGTCGGGGCTTGACCTTGCCATCAGAGATTCTACTAGTAACATGTGACGTTGAATCTCTGTATTCAATTATTAGTCACGAGGATGGCATCACTGCTGTCCTGTATTTTTTGGACCAGTTGGGACATTCAGACAGGATGCACGATTCTTTAATTGTGGATCTATTAGACTTAATTTTGAAGCACCATTTTTTCCTGTTTGATAGAACCTAATATCTTCAGACCTCAGGGGTGGCAATGGGGGCCAGATGTGCCCGGCTCTTGCCAATCTGTTTTTAGGTTGGTGGGAGGCCACCATGGTCTACCCACTGGAACTGCACAAAGGGAAGGTATGTCATTGGTTATGGTTTATCGATGATGTCTTTTTCATTTGGTTGGTCACCGAAGAGGAATGTGGCATGTTTATTGATCGCCTGAATAATAATGCACATAACATTTTTTTTTACAAGTTCCATGTCCTCTTCTGCAGTGAATTTCCTGGATCTACAGGTTTTTGTGAATGATGGCTCCATTTCAACAAAACTATATCGTAAGCCGATGGCTACCAATAGTCTATTGGATTTTAGGAGCTTCCATCCGCTGCATACCAGGAATGTGGTGCCCATTGGACAGTTTCTAAGGACCAGGAGGAACTGTACATCGGATATGGACTTTCGCTCGGAGGCCCTTATGTTGATGGATCGGTTTAGACGTTGAAACTCTCCCCATAGGAGTATTTCTTCAGCATTTCAACGGGCTAGAGCTCATACTCAGGCTTCACTTTTGGAAACCCAAACCCAAAACAAGGTACGGGTTGGTAGGCCTCGGTTTATCACTAATTTTAACAATCAATGGACTCAGATTAGGACCATTTTGCAAATGCACTGGGGTATTTTAACAACGGATCTTCACACTTCCAGTGTCGTTAGTGATCGGCTTTTGTTGACAGCAAGGAGAGCCCCTAATTTTAGGGACCTTCTTACCAGGAGTCAATATATGAAGCAAACCACCAGGCTGAATCGTGGCATTACCCTTAAGGCAGTGTTTCTCAACTCCAGTCCTCAGGACCCATCAACAGGTCATGTTTTCAGGATTTCCTTATTATTGCAAAGGTGATGGAATTAATGCTTGAGCAGGTGATAAAATTATCACCTGTGCAATACTAAGGAAATCCTGAAAACATGACCTGTTGGTGGGTCCTGGGGACTGGAGTTGAGAAACACTGCCTTAAGGGGTCTTTTGCATGTGGCAGTTGCAATATTTGCTCCCATATGTTTCCAACTAGGGATTTTTTTTGTCAATCCGGGTGATGGCAAAAGGCATAGACTCAAATCTTACAGTAACTGTAAAACCACTTGTGTGGTTTATGCCTTGGTGTACCCTTGCCAACAGGTTTATGTAGGCCAAACATCCCAGGAATTGAGGCGCAGAATCCAAAAGCATTTCTCCACCATTAATTTAGCATTGGGTGACTCTTTGAAGGAAAAAACCCTAACCACGGTGGCGGCTCATTTTCTGCCCCACCACTCTGGTAAGGTTACCAATAGACAGGTGGTGGGGCTTGAAAGAATTCACATCTCGAATAGAGGCGGTTGTTTTAAGCGACTCTTGCTGCAATCTGAGTCCCGGTGGATTTTTAACCTTGGTTCTGTTGCTTCTGCAGGTCTTAATGAGGAGTTGCTCTTCACTGGATTCCTGGGATGACTTGAGTATGGTGGAGTTGCCTAGGATTATTGGAGTTTCTTTTATAGGGTTCATTTACCTATTTATAGTTCCTGACTCATCATCACACGGTCCTCATGTTTTCGACGGGTCTTCATCATTTAGAGGAACTTCATCTGGATCCAGGGGTGGCCCCAAAATAAAGTGCCTTGCGCTTTATCCACTTTTTGATTCTGCATTGTGTTCTGCATTCATTATTTCATTCATTCATTCTTTCATATTTTTATGTTTTTTCTTCCCTGTGTACATATATTGCTTTTTGGTACTGTCTTATATCATAGTTGGGTGGATATATATATATAATTCCTTTTCCTCCTTGTTTTTGGGCTTTATTTCAAGCCCCTAGTGTTTACATCTGGCTCATGGGGTAGGTTTTGCACCACTCTTCGGCTCATGAGGTGTTTTTTTTTTTTGTGGCGGCCACTTCATGTCTTAATCTTTATAATATATACAGTATTTGGACATGTGGCACCCCGCTTGCCGTATTATGCCCTATTTTTGTATATCTCTTTTCTTGACTATAGTCTGGAGGGCATTAATTCATATATCTATTATGTGGAGCAGGTTGGGAGTACATTCATGCACCTCCATTTTTGAAAATATTTTATGTAATTCCTATGTCCATATTTCATTACTCCTAGTGGGGTGAATTTATTATATTTCATGTATTTTATATGGTCATTAATAAAGTTTTGCATTTTTCATACACTTTGCTACATGTCTATGTTGATATATACCGTACTTATTTTTTACAGGTCACCTCATTGTGTCTTTACTTTTCTTTGTGTGGGTGTTTTTTGTTGTACGAATGTTGCAGGTTCACCTCCGGGTGCTGTGCTCATGTTTGTGGGTTGTATGGCATGAGGTATGTCCATATGTGCCATTTGTTTGCTGCTGTTGTTTCCAATTGATATAGGCGTATAGGTATTTTCTGCGCTTCATATTACGCATGCGCGGTCTTGATTAGTGTTGAGCGATACGATACCGCAAGTATCGGGT
>VIAB01059657.1:0-10219 GCA_009801035.1 Oophaga pumilio | reverse complement strand
GGGACAGGTGCCAGTGTCACCGCTGGCTCAGGCCCCAGCACCTGTGATTTTCACCTGTCCCCGGTCCACCTCTGCGCGACGCTGTCATCCGGGTCCTCTGTCAGTGAATGCTAGGCAGAGGGTGCGGGGCGCACTAACTATGTCATCACGCCCTCTGACCTGAACATTCACAGCCAGAGGACGCAAGGACACAGCGATGCGCAGTGATGGAACGGTGACAGGTGAAAATCGCATATACTTACCCCCTCCGGGCGCGGTCTCTGCAGCCCCTGCTCTTCTCCTGCGGTCTCCGGCAGCTATTCCTATCTTCAGCGATCACATGGTACCGCTCATTAAAGTCATGAATATGTGCATATTCATGACTTTAATGAGCGGTACCACGTGACCACTGTAGCAAGGAGCCTGAGACCGTGGGAGAAGCAGGGGGGCTGAAGAGACCGTGCCAGGAGGGGGTGAGTATACAGGACAGCTGTATTTTCATGACTATGAAAATTGTACATTCACACTAAAGGCATCAAAACTATGAATTAACACATGTGGAATTATATACTTAACAAAAAAGTGTGAAACAACTGAGAATATGTCTTATATTCTAGGTTCTTCAAAGTAGCCACCTTTTGCTTTAATTACTGCTTTGCACACTCTTGGCATTCTCTTGATGAGCTTCAGGAGGTAGTCACTGGAAATGGTTTTCACTTCACAGGTGTGCCCTGTCAGGTTTAATAAGTGTGATTTCTTGCCTTATAAATGGGGTTGGGACCATTAGTTGTGTTGTTCAGAAGTCTGGTGGATACACAGCTGATAGCCCTAGTGAATAGACTGTTACAATGTGTATTATGGAAAGAAAAAAGCAGCTAAGTAAAGAAAAACGAGTTGCCATCATTACTTTAAGAAATTAAGGTCAGTCAGTCCGAAAAATTGGGAAAACTTTGAAAGTGTCCCCAAGTGCAGTTGCAAAAACCATCAAGCGCTACAAAGAAACTGGCTCACATGAGGACCACTCCAGGAAAGGAAGACCAAGAGTCACCTCTGCTTCTTAGGATAAGTTTATCCGAGTCACCAGCCTCAGAAATCGGACGCCAAAAGTCGTGGGCCCCTTCAGAGGCTATCAGCCGGGGAGAACCATCCCCCAGGGCTTCAAGCCATTATGACCACCAGGTCATTGCCCAACACGGAGCTAGAGCTCCGCCATCACTTGGCTTCACTCAGGCTCTAGCGCACGACATTCAGTCACGCGCTCCAAATGTGGCTCTCAGCCGGGAAGACGCCTCTCAATCCCCCGGGCCTTTGAGCCACCGAATTAACCAGTCTATCTTCCTAGCAGGAGCCGGAGTTCCTATATCCTGGGATTTCACCGCTCCTGCGCCAGCGGGAGTCGGGGTTCCACCAGCATCAGTAGCCACTCCTCCTGCATCACACAGCGGTGAGTGTTCCAAGGTCAATGATGAATTAACATTGAACGGGGTGATCATAAGGGAGAATGCGCTAGCCTGAGCGATTAAGGAGTTAATTCAACACTTAACGCAACCATGAGGTACAGCTGAAAACAATACTACACTTCAGTCAGCGAGTTTGCACAAGGACGCTTTTTTCTGCGGGATCAGCCAGCTAGGCGCACACACAGACCAAGAGACGAGACAAAAAATATGGAATAACGACTATGTCGACATGTGGTCTCTATTGTCAGTCGACCAACAGACAGTTGATAGAGAAAGGAGGACAAGCAAACGGGTATATGATAGAAATAGATTGAGATTAGCATAAAGCATGAATAATTGACTACAAGCGGTCGCTGTACTGGGCTGTATTATGGGCCAGAAGCATCCGGAACGCTGCTCCGAATTATTTATATATCAGGATCTGATATATAATTCATATAAATCCCATGCCGGTTCCGCCTGGTGGTATGACGAGGAATTCCGCAGGCGGCTGGCCCTACAGCCCAATCTAGGATGGGGGTGAAAGCAACGGATGTGTGGCTGCGACTGATGCTGTGGTAGAAGCGACCACTAACTACTCCGCAGCCGCAGGTCAACACTCAGTGGTTGTACGAAACCCCGGGGCCTGCTGGCTATTTAACGAGTGAAACTGTCGCTTCCAAGCGCAATGTAGGTTTAGACACGACTGCTCAGCTTGCGGGGGAGGACACCCAGCCGCAAGGTGTACTCGTCAAGCAAACAGAGGGACTACAAGGCAAAACCCCAGTGAGCGTAACCGCAATGGGCCCCTGGCTAGATCTCTACCCCAATAAAGAAGCAGCACGGCTACTACACTCCGGATTTATGGACGGTTTCTTTATCTTCAAACTTACTAGAGCACCAACACTGGCCAATAACCTAAAATCAGCCCGAGAATTCCCCGAAATGCTAAACCAAAAAATAGAAAAGGAAGTTGAGCTAGGCAAAATGACGGGCTCCTTTCAGTCGCTGCCCTTCAAGAATATCAAAATATCTCCTCTAGGCATTATTCCGAAAAAGGAACCCGGTAAATATCGTTTAATCCATCATCTGTCTCACCCAAAGGGCGAATCGGTTAACGACGCTATCCCTCCAGAGGAAGCTTCTGTCACATACGCGTCTTTCGACAATGCTATAGAATTAGTCCGCGCAGCAGGGCCCGGTGCCCTGCTAGCTAAATCAGACATAGAATCGGCATTCCACCTTTTACCCGTGCACCCCGAATGTTTCCACCTATTAGGATGCAAGGTGGACCAGTACTATTATTTTGATATGTGCCTGCCGATAGGATGTTCCATTTCGTGTCACTATTTCGAGTTATTCAGTACTTTCCTAGACTGGGTAGTCCGTTATGAAACAGGCAGCAACTCTCTGATTCACTACCTCGACAATTTTTTGTAGGCGGCCCGAAAAATTCTAAACTCTGCTCCTTCCTACTAGCAAAATTTAAATGTATATCACGTCATTTCGGTATACCTCTATCACCTGAAAAAATAGTTGGACCATGTAATATACTGCCTTTTTTGGGCATCGAAATAGACACCAATGCGATGGTTTTTCGATTACCTACAGAGAAAATACAGAAAACGCTGCAGATGTTGGAAGGTTTCCGTAAAGTTAAAAAAGTCACCCTTCAGCAGATGCAGGCCCTACTGGGCCTACTGACATTTGCCAGCCGAATAATGCCGGTCAGCAGAGCCTTCTCTCACTGATTATCGTTGGCAACAAAGGGCATTTCCCAGCCTGGCCATAGGATTAGGCTTACTTGCTTGTTAAAAGCAGACTTGGTAGTTTGGAAAACTTTCCTGCAATCATACAACGGTCATACATGTGTCATGGCAAAAGAAACGTCAAGCAAAGACATAGGGCTCACAGTAGGATGGAGTAAAAAGCATGGTTTTATAGTAATCTACAAACACCAATGGTGCAAAAGCAACTGGCCAGAGTTATGGACCCAGCCTTGTGGGAAATTTTCTCAATAGTTGCATCCATTGAGATATGGGCCAAGCAGTTGAGAAACGCGAACATTCGGTTTCAAACAAAAAATATGACAAACGCTGAGAGCTTGAACCACATGTCAGCTGCATCCTTGCCCATACTCGCTCTGTTACGCCGGGTAGCATTGCTATGCTTGGAAAACAATATGTGGTGCCGAGCCACAGTAGTGGAGGTAGACGATAATCTCATTAACCCACTTTTATCTTCCGATTGGCAGGCCTTCAGAATCCAGCTTCTCAACGCGCAACCGGCGGGTATTCAGTGTCCAACGCGCAACCGGCGGGCATTCAGTGTCCGCCATCCCTATGGGACACAGTGGCCAATCACTAACGCCTTTAATCCGCGCCTCAGTTTCACCAGCTACCTGGAAGGTTTGTGGTAAGGCTTGGGAGGAGTGGTGCTCATTAATTCAGGGTAGGCCAGTAGACAAGTGCGACCGAGCAAGAGTAGTAGTGACGACAGAATTTTTGGTTCGACTGAGGGAAGGAGGGGCGTCAGGTATGGATGCACAATGGAAATTATAGGGATTAGCCTTTTTCTTTCAACTAAAGCGGTGGGCCGATGTAACAAAAGCCTTTTTCAAGAAGCAAACCATCAAAGGGTGGAAAAGGCTTCAACCAAGTCAAGAATGTTGTCGCCCCATTTCACTGAGATTATTGCATGACATTATTTCAATATCCCCATTGGTCTGCAAATCGCAATACGAGGCGACCCTCATATCAGCAGCCTTCGCTATCGCCTTTTTCGGTGCATTGCGCATTAGCGAGTTGTTACCTCGATCAAAAAGCGCCGGAAGGTGGTTTAATTAATGAGGACATAGTCATATGCAGCGACGCTCTGCCCATTCGAGTGCGAAAATCCAAGTGTGATCCAACTGGGAGGGGCACGTTGGTGTTGGTTAAATCAGCATATGGCCCATATGCCAACGTAACATAGTCAAAAGATATGCAGTAATAAGACACGAAAACAGATTTTCCTCTCTCATACAGACGGGTCCCCTCTTACCAAGTATTAATTTCAGGCAATTTTCGCGTTATGCTTAAAAAAATCCGGCGCTAATCCGAAGGAATACGGGACGCATTCTTTTCGAATCGGGGCAACCACCAAGCAGCTAGGGCAGGAGTATCGGAGGCCGAGGTACAGAGAATAGGTCAATGGAAATCTGCATGCTTCGCTAGATACATAAAAGACCTGATTTGCTGAAGTAACACATTTTATCTCTTACAAGAGTTGAAGTTTGGGTTTTAGGACATTCATGTCTATTGGGCAGCAAAGAGGGCCGAGCTGCGGCCTGGTGGAAAAGTCTAGGCTTCCCAGGTCTAGAAGTCAACTGGAGAGGGATAAGAGGCCTCCAATGGCAACAGGTGTTCCAAGAGATGGTTGACATCTCCAGGAGGGCCAAACGCCCGGTGATAATTGTGTTACACGTTGGGGGCAATGATCTTGGCAAGTGTAAAATCGCTGATCTTTACAAATGGATGACTACAGACATCGAACGTTTTACCTGTTTATTCGCGAATATGGTATTGAAGTGGTCACAAATGATACCACAATCCTTCTGGCGGGGTGCAAGAGATGAAAAAGTCATAGAACGAGTAAGAAAAAAGTTCAATGCCCGGATAGCAAAATTTGTGAGGGGAAAATGTGGTATTGTGGTTCGTCATCACCAGCTGGAAGGAGACAAAACCACGGCATTATTAAGACCGGACGGCGTTCACCTTACGGACATCGGCCTCAATGTATTTTTGTCTGGCTTGTAGGATGGAGTTGAACAGGCCCTGATGTTGATGGGTGGGGGTTGGAGTCCTGTCTAGGTCATAAATAGGATCCTCCGTGGCGGAAGAAATAGAGGAGGGCAAAGGTTCGTGACCGCTCATTGGCCAAATCGCCTGTCGATCGCGTACAGGATCTCAGCCATGAGCCGCCCGTTACGAAATGTAATTGCCCTTCTCTGCTTAGGTAATTAATAAACTGTGACCGACCTGTTCAACCCATCTAGGCCTGGCTGTGTATTCTATATGGGATTGAAGGAAGGGTGAAGGCACTGCCTAGGACACACAGGTCTCCACAGTCTGGCAGGCACAATACATAATACATAAGGAATGTGCCTCTGACTGTGGAGCCCCTAAGACTAAAGCTAATAAAATACGGTCCGTGCCCAATTCACCCCCCCTCGCACCACTCCCCTTGGTGATGTGCTAATTGAGATGCCCTGCTGTCCAATGGTCCTTAGAGGGGAAGGTATCTGCGGCCACACCTGCAGGGGTTAAATCCAGATGCCCAGGTCAGCAACTTCCTTTTCCCTCCGGTGGTCACTTGGAAACTTTTTTTTTTTAAGTAAGAGCATTTAACTGAAGTAAAAGGGTAGAAGTAGAAGAGAAGAAGAGGGTAGAGAGAGGGGGAGGGCTAGGGATGGGGTCGGTCTTCCAGTCAGGGGGGGATGTCAAATCGGCGGGAGTTCTTCCCTATTTGTATGGCTAATCAGCAGGTGTTGCTTTAGATATGAGTGATCCTAGGGCAAATTGATATATTTTACCGAGAATTTAATAGTTCTAAGTATTCGTCTTTTTCTCTAAAGAGTGTCAACGGTGCCCAAGTCGATCAAAATTTTCCTAGCTTGAAATTCGTGCTGGCTATTATTTCTTCTATGTGATATAGTTGATTTACTTTGTGTAATCATTCTGACAGGGTAGGACAGCTCTGGGATAACCAATGTAGGGGGATGAGCATTTTAGCTTCTGCTATCAAGAATATGAGAAGCTTTTTGTGTTTGTATTGTGCAATATCACTTGACCAGTTTAGAAAGATTAGTTTCAAGGATGGTGGGTTTGGGAGCTGGCAAAGTTTTGTTGAAATTTTGAGCACTTTTTTCCAGAATGGTTGAATTTTGTCGAAACTTGGGGTTTTCTCCTGTTTGAAGAGGGTCTCCTGCAGGAGTGCAATGTCAATCCCCAGTTTCTTGATATGTGCCAGTACCTGAGTTCGTTTAATTGGTGCATTCAGTCCTCTTACGTTGTATGATGCTATTGTTCAACGATAAGGGCTTGTTGCTCTAAATTAACAACTTTCGTTGTAATAAGCAAAATTACAACCAACACAGTAATACTCCTCAGGGAATGTAACAGAAGAATAAATGACAATTTATCATCTTGTTCCACTTATTAACTAGGCAGTCATTATGGACTGGCTTAAAAGATTAATGCAAAGATGGTTAGGGGATCAGGGTCCCAGAATCAGTCATTGGAGAAGCGCTGGTTTCCTGCTTGTCTTTTTCTGTTTTTTTGCTCTTTGGAGTTGCCCGCCTTCCTCTTGCATTGACAGGTCCGGAAGACTAAGATTGGAAAGGGCAAGACGAAGGTCAGGCAGCGGGTCGAGCTGAATATCTAATTCCATACAGATTTTGGCAATATCAGAAGATGATTTGACTGTGAATCTCTTGCTGTCTGCTGAGATGAGAAGGCCAAATGGAAAAAGCCAGCGGAAAGGAAATTGCCTCTGCTTGAGGACATCCGTAAAGGGTTTCAATAAGTATCTCTTTGACAAGGTTGACAGTGCTAGATCTTGGAAAACACAAATTTTAGTTTCTTTATATTCCAGAGTGTCTAGTGACCTTGTCTTTTTGAGAATTTTCTCCTTCATGCGGTAGGCCAGAATTCTACAAATTATATCTCTTGGGAATTTTGATTGCTTAGGCTTGGGTTTCAGTGCCCTATGTGCTCTCTCAAGTATTAACATCCTCCTTTCATCTGGGTCCAGCATAGGCAAGAAGAGTTCATTAAGAATAGCTGGTATATCTTCTCGGTCGGCTGCTTCAGGCACGCCTCGGACTCTAAGATTGTTCCTTCTATTCCTGTTTTCAATGTCTTCCATTGCTTTGTAGAGAGAGTTAATATGGTCCTCATGTTGTTGAAGACCTGATTTTAGTTCCTCGGCGAAGGCGGACAATTTTGACTGCGCTTCGTCTAGTTCCTCCACTCAGTTACCTATCTGCTGAATGTCCTTTTTAATTGTTGATAGATCTTTAGCTAGGGAAGCCAAGGCTGAAGACAAAATATTTTTAATGAAGCTTCTATAAATAGGTTTATCTGAGTCTGCAAAGTCAGAGGGGTCCTCTGGTGGGTCATCTAACTCTGGGTCGTCACCGGAGTCTCTGTATTGCGGTAGCTCCTGTTTAGAACCACTTTGTTTTGTGATAAATTTTTCCATCTTTTTGGTTGTCTGTGTCCCACTATGGGTGCCTGTATTAGTTGATCTTCCGATCTTGACCATAGTCCAACGTTTTTGTTGATAGAAAATGGTGATGTGGTGCGTTTCGCCGCTGAAATCCGTGAACAGGTATCAGAACTGTTAAAGGTGGTGTCTTGGGGCAGAATTGGGACAAGAATACAGATATATTTCTTAAATGGTATATTCCGATGTACCACTAGATGGACATCACGCACTATTTTACTCTCAGGCTTTTTAGTGGCCCAGATAAAAGTGTGTTTTAATGCATGAAAAAATAGTTGTTTGACAGCTATTTGGCGGTTTATTCAGCGACAGGCATTATATTATGAGAGGGGAATTAGCTTCTGTGGGACTCATGAGGGCTCTGGTCCTCTCGGGCTCCGTGGAATTCAAATATATATATCCCTGGTGGGCATAATGTCCGTTCCCTAAAACATGGCAGGGAGCTTGAGAGAGTATTCTGAAAGATATACTGTACTTGTCAGAGCAGTGAAAGTTGTTGTGCACAACATTGCCACGGGTATATATGTAAAATAGTGTTTTTTACTTAGATCCTCTGGTAATCGTATTCCACTAAATATATCTTCCATTTGAGGGGGGTATCTAGTTTGGAGGTGGATGGACCTTATGTGACGCTGGGTGAGTGTAGGTCTCTTTGGCCCGTCACTGGGGCCTATCAGTGGGTTTCAGCAGCGTTTCTCTGCTGCAGCTCTGCCAGGGCAGACTCTCACCCCCCTGCTTCTCCCGTCACCCACCTCCTTAGAGTGCTGTCTCCTCGGTCCCTTCAGTGTCCGGGGAGTACTGGGCAGGCTCCGTCAGTGCGCCTATGAACGGCGTGTGCAGTTGTAAGGGAAGGGGGATGCCAGTCCTCGTGGAGAGGAACTCCAGTCCTGCGCCTTCAGTGCCTCGCGGTCCACAGCTCGTCCGGTCGTCAGCGCTCTGGGAATCCCCGGCTCAGGTACCTGTTTTCGCTACTTTTATGCAGCGCTTTCGCGACTCCTCGCTCACCGGCCCTCCTGCAGTGATCGGTCAGTCGTGGGGAGATCCAGACCTTCTGGGCCTCGCGCCTGCCCTCTGCTCCGCTGCTTCTCCTGTGTGTCGGAGGGAAACTCCTCTGGTAGTGGGCGGGTGGGCTCTAGCCCAGAATTAAGGTAGCGTCTATTAAGGCTAGATGGTCTTGGCAGTCTCAGGGCTCTTTTATCGCTGGTTCCAAGGCTGGATGTGGAGGATTGCTTCAGATGGAGCAGGAGCTCAGCTGAATGTGTCCTGCTCCATCGGCGGCCATCTTGGATGGGCTGGAAACATATAAACAAAAATTGTAAGGATCGTTTTGAGTTTGCCAAAAGACGTGGGAGACTCTTCACATGTGTAAAGGAAGGTGCTGTGATCAGACAAAACCAAAATTGAACTTTTTGGTCACCAATGTAAATGCTATGTGTTGCTCTACACCAACACAACTCATAACTAGTGATGAGAAAACATGCTCAGATAACATGTTAGCTGTTAGATAGCCGCAACACATGCTGGGATTGCCAAAGAAACAGGTGCAAAACGTGCAGCGGCAAAGACACGAACATATTATTCGAGCAAACCCAAGCTACTTGGATAACACCTGAACATTCTGGGATAACACGTGAAGCACAGTAAAACATGTCGGTGGCAGCATCATGCTGTGGGGATGTTTTTCGACAGCAGGGTCAGGGAAAATGGTCCGAGTTGAGACTAGATTGTGCAAAATACAGGGATATACTTGAGAAAAACCTGTTTCAGTCTGTCAGTGATTTGAGACTAGGACGGAGGTTCACTTTTTAAAAAGAAAATGACCAAATCATACTGCTAAAGCAACACTTGAGTGGTTTAAGGGGAAAAGTGTAAATGTTTTTCAATGGCCGAGTCAAAGCCCAGACCTTAATCCAATTGAGAATCTGTGTCCAGACTTGAAGATTGCTTTTCACCAGAGAAAACCATCTAACATTTAAGGAAATACCACTTAAAGGGACAAACAACAAATACAATAACAAACACCTCACTAAAAAGTGCACACTACATTCACCATATCGGTAGTCCCTGAATTGAACACCTGCCTACTTGCGGAGGTTGGCACCATATTAGAAACTGTACAAGAATGGCGCCCCCGCTCATCGACGGCTGACCCTATCTGCCCTAGGATGCCCTATAGATAAGTGAAGGCTGGGGGCCTGGAGAAGAGGTGAATGCAATAGGATGTGTTTGCTTGGAGCTCCTGCGGTATAGATCCTGTAAAAGCCATTAAAGCTGTTGGTGAGGGACAGAAACCAGACTCCCTGCTGTCACAGACTGCCTGGAGTCTTGAGGTGTGAAATCTGGAGCTGGAGGTGCAATGATGAGATTAAAAAGACAAGGGAGAGAGGAGGAAGGAGTACAGGCTGGAATCCAAGATGGCCTCCGCACAGCAGGAGAGAGGAAACAGAGAGACCTGACTGAGGAGGAAGCTGCAAAACTCAAAAAGTATGCTAGGTGTTATGATCTGCTACAAGCACTAAGGAAAGAAGGGAGGT